>JADGMU010001094.1:0-14098 GCA_016920895.1 Vaccinium myrtillus | reverse complement strand
AAGCAGCATACGGTAGGTTTAAGGGGGACAAATATTATTGACTCGATGGCTGTAATTAAAGGCCTCTTTGGCAAACCTGCAAACTGTAATGTTGTGTATCAAAGAGTTCTGTAATGTTGTGTATCAAAGAGTTCTACATCCTCCGTGTAGACAATAGAACTATCCTCTCCCCAAATTTTCCTAGCACGTAAATTGGCATGTGTCGGCAACGCATTGGCACACACTCGCCAAACAAAAACCTTCACCTTCCTGGATATATGCAACCACCACAACTACATATAGTAGGAACGTGTACAACCATCTTCCACATTAGTTCATAAACAAAGTTTCATAAGAGAAGTTAGTTTGTACTTTGTATAGCATTGCTCTTTTAGAAATCGAGTTCTATTATCAACAATATAGGTTTTACAAACATAAGAACATGTATGTTGGACTAATGTAGTGAAGTTTTCTTTGCCATGAGCTGAAACTTGTGCGGCAAAGAAAAATGAAAAGATGGTTGACAGAGTTCATAAATCCAATAAACAACACATACATCTTTTTTTTTCCCGAAAAGGTAACAACTCATTTAGCTATTACTTCATTTTCCACTACAGAGCATCATAGGGGACTTGTACTGAAGTTTGGCTACTGAAGTTTCTTGTGAGATAGTGGCAGCATTCGTACATGTCCTAAGAATCTCTACCATATGTTTCATTGTTGTCAAGACTCTGAAGGTTTTCTATCTTCTTGAATCCTTCAGCTTCATCTATCAATCAACCGAGCATAGTAATTTACATCCGTTGAGTTGTCCAAGTTCTTCTCAACTTCCCCAACTTCCAGGATGTTTTCAAGCTCTTCTAGGCAAACAGTGAAGATCCTTGGGTCAGGAATCTGACCACCCATAGAAGTATCATATCTCTAAATCCAAAAATGTACAAAAAAGCAATTTAAGAAATGCTAAAATACTCAAATGAAGCTATACTTTAATCATTAGTATCATGAAACAATAGGCAAGACAAATTTTCTTAGATTTTCAATGTCCCGTTCATGGCGTTGATTTTACAGAGAATGGGTCCAACAAAAATGGATAGTGATTTTAGGTTGAAGGGATCCAGGCTGCAAATTGCTAAGCAATGCCATGTAAAAGCAACACAAGTAACCAAGTCTTTCTCACATATGCCCACCCGCATCTGACCCTTATTTCTAGCAGATGGTCCAACAAGCTACTTTCTTGATGCTCCTTATTTGTCAAAATGTTCACTGGAACTGTAGCGACGTGTTGCTATAAGAAGGTGGTATTGTAGTCCCACCAAAGTGATTGTTGACCAGTTGACTGCCAACAACAAAAGAGGAAAACTTATGAGACTTCTGGGCTTCTTCATAATAAAAAAATGATAGCAACATAATGAAGAGAAAAAGCAAAAGCAACATTAAAGAGGTAATATACAGAGAGAGAGAGAGAGCATAATTTTTTTTTTTTTACATCCATACAAATACACAAGAACCTGTATTCTTCAATCACAGGTGGATTGGGCAATAACTTAATAAAGCCTCAGATCCCAATGGCTGGTTTCTGCTCTTGATGCATAGAACATACTACGTACAACTTATTTTGAACTCTGCTTTATACTCAAAATGACACTCCTCACAAACCAATCCCCTGTAAGCCCATTGTTATCCCTATTTGACCCAGACAATTTTACATAGGTCCCGAGTTGAATCTCTCTCTTTTCCCTTGAAAGTACCAAGTAAGGGATGTCAACCACGTCTGAGCAACCCCTCAACGCGAACCTTTAGCTTCTCCAATTGAAGGACACAATAGGAAAAAAATGGCAAAGCTGGGAGGACGAAAGAATTGCACTTTGTGTTCTTAGTCTTTCTATGTTTTTGGATATGAGGGGAAAGTATAGAGTACTTCCCAACAGCAAAGCGTTCACCTAGCTGTTGTATTTTATCTGCGTCTAGCAGAATCAAAGCCTTCCAAAGCTGGCAATAGTCCAGTCTAAACTGTTCATCCAACTCTTTACAGATACCATGATCCAGAAGAACTGGACAACACAGTTTTCACCAAAAAATAAAAACATGTTCAACAATACAGCAAACAGAGTATATATTTTTATCTGCAACAGAAAATCGGTAGATCTACAACCATGAATGTCATAAGGACATACCTAAGCAAAAGCTTTTTGGACCTTCTGGACAAACCAACATATTACCTGGATATGGATCCCCATGCACGAAGCCATGGACGCAAATCATCTCAACAAACACTTCTACTAATACAACTTCAACTAATTACATGTTTTCTAATTTTTGGAGAATAGGTGTCTGTGTGTCCTTGTCACGTGTTAGTCTCCATGCTTCTTAGGAGTTAGCAATCAGTTAAAACCCAATCAAAATGGAAGCACGAAACAAAATGCACAGAAAGAAAAATCTGAATCCCACAATTGAAGTTGCTTGACATGTTTAAGAAAAGTGTATATAAACTGAAAATTGAGTGAACCATTTTATCGAACACGTGGTGCGCAGTGAAGCATTATGGCCTCCTCACGTTCACGTTTTGCAAACAAAAGCCAGCTCTAAACTAAAGATTTGAAACTGAAACTGATGTTAAGTTCATTTTACTACATTCACATATTTGGAACTGGATTTTTGTCGCATTCATATACATAGACAAAATCAAAGAACAAAGGGAAAGAAACAAATTATGTTTCAAGAAGAAACAGACTTACAGAATTTTTTACACAGCAAATCAAAATTAAGGGCATTGAACGCCACCTGATCGGTCAAAGAAACTTGTGGCCACCTTTCAATTAAACAAAACCGTAGTCAATTAACTACACATATAGGGACATTAATCTGTGCAAAGACTGCAAACCTCACTACACATCATGATTTCTAAGTACCGATACATAATTTTTTTTTTTTTAAAAATCAACAAATATCAAACCAAACACCAAGTATATTCATACCTTTTAAATTTAATAATTTCCCATAACCCCTAAATGTTACTGAGTGTGACAGCAAGAAATACCTGTAGAAAATCACGAAATGAAAGAATTCAAATCAGTTTCTCATTTTATTCCACAACTGATCAAAAACAGCCTTTGAATCATTGAAAAACCAGCTGAATGCATCAAGACAATGAGCAAGCCTTCGAATCATTAGTAAAAACAATAGTACTTATATCTAAATGGAAAAGCAAAAAGTTGTTGGAAAAGCAAAAAGTTGCTTTCACGTTTTTAATAATCTAGAAGAGGAAAAGTAATTATCTTCAATATGTGGGCAGTATATATACCAACACCAAAGCCAAAAAAATAATCCATATCCACAGCTATACCACCAAAATAGAGAAGCAAAAGTAAAAGTTAGAAAACCAACATACTTCCCAAAAACCGAACCATTTAATATCTTAAACCCAAAACATTACCATTTTAATCTCATATCACCACATCTATAAAAAAAAACTCCAAAGTAAACTGAACCCTAATCCCATTTTGGGGGGCAACATGAATCCTTTCTTCATTGAGAAACTTCCACATGATATTGTGGTATATTACTGATTAAAACTACTGGGCCTCCATAAGGCAATCTATATACCAGTCTTTCTGCCAATTAATAACGTGGAACGAGAAACTATCACAAGTAAGATAGGAGAAGCTAAAGATTTGACCATATCTGTGATCAATCTATTAGGTTTTTGATAAATATTGAGGAGAAAGGATTGAATAGATCAAAGCAGAATCTAACCTAAGCTTTCTTGAACTAAAAATTTTCACCATTCTATAATAGTGTATTTCCTACATCACTTCCATTTTTGTAGGCTAATCCAGATTTATAGTGGAGGATTGCTTTTCTCCGTATCACCTCAAATCTGCCAATTGATTCTTCTTTCACAACAAAAATAGTGGAATTTGGAAGTGTTTCAAGTTCTTCCTTCCTTCTAACCAACCAAAGTAATGAGGGGAGAAACTAATTACAAGTGCTTCTTTTGTGAGCTAATTTCTAAATTTCTAAACCTGACTGAAACATTTACAGTGAGAAAAATATGATCTGGCAAACAAAAAAACAACAGACACCACTAACTTTACAAAAAAGAAGAAAATGGGTTTTAACTGGATCCACATATACCTTCTTTTTCCTGCAGGAATTTTGATTCGCCATGACTTTTCATCCCCAACCTTCTTTGAGCAAATATTCTTTCCCTATATTGCTGTCATTAGAGAAGAACTATACACAATCTTCTGTATGCTACCTGTTTGTGCACATGCCTCCACCACATTGCTTGCTCCTCTCAGTTCCAAATCCACCATTTATCCTATCCATTCAAAACCAAATTAACAGCAACTAAACGAAATCTATGACAAAAGGGCCACAAATTTAAAAGAAGACACCTGTTCGTTTAATAATGCCAACATAATCTAGGTCTAGATTGCAGTATATACTAAGCACCAGACTCCAAAATATTTTTCGGGAGAACTTCATGGTGCTTTGTACAGCAGCAAATAACTCTAAACTAAATAAATTTGCCAGCTAAAGAACGTTACATAAAAACAAAAAACAAAGAGTCTAGAACCTATGTAATGGGAACAGGAGCCTACAATTGCTGTGGTAGGATGGGGTGGTTCTTTGTTCAGAATAAGCAAGAACTTCACCAAGACAAGGAGTATCTACAGCAACATCAAAAGAAAGAAAGAAGCAAAACCCAAAAAAGAAGCCATACAACAAAGATCCACAGGTGAGCCAAGAATGGACGTGAAAGTCCATCAGAATCCTGCATCTTACTGGCACTTCCTCCAACATAAGAGTGTCATTATTCACCTTAATCATGTAAAAACACAATTACACAAGCATTACGGCCCATTTTTTACTGCATACTGTATAGATTTCTGTTGTCAAACAACAGTCAAGAGTTTGACCCTTTTTTTCCTCCAAATTAAATGTAAACTGAAAAACCTATGGCGATTACTTCGGCTTGCTACAATCACCGTTTTGCACCAAAGTTCTATCGTGTTCCAGAACTGCACTCCAAAACGCATATTGTAATGCACTTTTGCTTTGAGCACACATTTATACCAAAATGTGAAGGGAAACACCAAATGGTTTCTTCCGAATTTTTATGTCTGGCCAATTTTTAGGATTCCCCAATTAACAACAAAAAAGACAATTTTGATATTCCAGTTGTGATTTGTCTCTACAACTATGAGCGTTATATAGTACAACAATTGCAGTATAACCACAACAGCCAATATCTATGGCACTCCCATAGGTCCATTCCGTTCCACTAGAGAACTTCAAAGCCAATAATATTTGCCAACTATGCGTCTGTCCATTGATCCATGTGTCAATTGGTGTCGAGTCCAATTGTAGTGTTGTAACTTTTAGTTTCTTTGATTAGTAGACAATGATGTACAATAGTGAACTTCACATGGATCTTTTGTGTATCTGCATAATGACCTTTTACTTGATATTTGGAATCGGCCATTGACAAGAGTTCTAACTTTTTTTAATGTATCTATATAAGTTTCATGTAGTCATGGGTGATTTGAGAATCCTTGGTTTTTATCCCATTTAAATGCATTTGCACAAGAAATACATGATACAAAGAAAGAAATCGGAGTCATAATAAAAGTCAGAGGTGCCCACTGACTCAACGGGTAAAAGCCTAACATATAACTCATTGATTCTCTATCAAAGTTCACAGATTCCTCAGCAGCAACCTAGCAACTTCATCTCTCCCTCTCTTCTTAAAATATCTATAGTGAGAGATCTACTTTAAATTATTGTCAGGTATAGAGTCCATTAGCTTCCTATATTGCCCCACCATACATCTAAACAATACACTCCCTGAGTTTTAAAAATGCACACGCAGTTCTGCTAAAACTCAAGATGATTCAACACACAGCTAAAAAATTTGGCCAACAAGAAGTCTTCGTCGAAAATATTTTACCAGGGAGCCAAAAAGATTAGCAGACACATAATTTTTATGCATAAAATACGCACTCAGCTCCCATAGCATTAAAAAAAGATAATCAAAAACTTGCTATGCTTTAACAGTATTAAAGAGTCGAAAAATAAATTCCAGCACCATAGCATTAAAAGAAGATTCTAGCTGTGTTTTTTCTTTCTTCCCAACTGAAAAAATATCCAAAGCGGACAGAATCTCAAATGACAAAGATATACAGTCACGTAAAAGAATTACAAACGAATCCACTTTCCCCCTCTGGAGACCTGGCCATTAGCAACATTAAGAACTAAAATTAATCCAGCCCAACTACATTTAAGAGATTGTTCAATAAATTTAGTTGTAACTAAAGATTCATTATCTATTTTCTCGTCCTAAAGAGTACACACATTCAGTTACATGTAGCCTTAAAGAAAGGCCACAAGTGGCAGCATCAACGTCTAATTAAACCAACACAATGGATGGAGTGAGGGGAAAATATAGTATTAAACAACATATTACCATTGCAATATATACACGAGATTAGAGCGAAAACTAAATAAATACCTCAGTCAAGCCCGATGGGGAGATCTGCTTTACTGCTTTAGATACCAACATCGAGGAACCCCATTAAAAGATTTCCACCACATGCTTGTCAAAACTCAATCAAAGCAAAAAACATGGTATTGAACCGCTAAGTTCCATTGCTTGTGTCTAACAACACATCCAAGATAATATGATCCTTATCTAAATGAATCACCCTGGCTTACAATTGACCACTAAGAGTGATCTCAACATAGAATATTGTAAAATACACTGCCATGCTACCAAAGCAAGGTACAAACAGAGATGATGCAACACGAATATCCAAGCTAGATGTGCACGATACCAACTGAACATATTTATTTGACCACTTTGAAGGCGATGTATATAATGCAGCAACTCCTGTTAGAGCCATTAAGATAACAAACCTAGTATGAACCACATCGCAATGCTCAAATAGACACGGATGAAAGAGAAACTACCTTTTTAATCCGAACCTAACAATAAAACTGAACGGACCAACAATATTTGACCAACAAACTAAAAACAAAAATGAGACATATCCTCAGCAAGTATCTCTCGAAACCAACATTTCAGCAAAGGTAAAGATGCCCCAAAAGCATGGAAGAAGTAAAATGGAAGCTACTTGTGGTTCTCAACACTAAAATTCAACTATCAATGTGCCCATAATACACCTAAAGCAAAAAGCTGTGAAACACTGCCAAAAAACCACAAATTCAGGAATAAAAACTTAAAAAGTTCAAATTCAAACAAGATGCTCACTTTCTTGATTCAATGAGAAAAGCAAATGGTTAGCTCTTCACTGAATTCATCTCCATCTCAGTGCAAGTGCTGCTGCCCAAAAAAAAATTGATCAACGACGTTAGGACGAATCCTGGAAGATTAGACAAACAGAGCATCAATTATGGGAATTGAATCTTATGAGAGTGAGTTCCCAACTTTGCTACCCTTCATCGCCAATTCCTCTTCCAAGTTAGTAGAATCTTTACTTTTTTCAATCATAATCCCGGATTATAACTTAGGATCTACCCCTACGGAATTGATTTGAAGCCCTATATAATCTCACCCTTTATCTAAATAACATACACCAAAATCAAGCACACTATACAATGGCATAATTCTTAACTCCAGCATAATTATTTGACTCCAACATAAGAACCCACGCAAGCACTATATAAGAGCATCTCTAACCAAGCACCTATATGTCCATTTTAGAAAACCAAACTATTGTGTCGCTATCTTGGGTCTCCAAAATAGAATCTCAAATTTCACAGTCCAAATATGAATGCTCCTTCAAAACCATTTTGGAAAAATAAACTACTTTATCGCTATCCTCGGTCTCCAAAATAGGATTCCAAATTTCAATAGTCCAAGACTCCAAATATAAATACTCTTTCAAAAAAAAGAATACTCTCCTTCATTCATTATATTCATTTTTCAGACCAAAACACAAAAATACAGAACATGGCATCTAAGTGCTTCTCTTGTTTCCAAGCAAAGGAAGGTAAAGCTATAACCATCTCCTAGGACTTTTGTCCATATTTTTTTTGCCTTCAATAAGACGAAAGATTGGTTACAACACATTCATGCTAAACGTATTAAATCACTTACTATATTTCAATCCTAATTTCTGAGAGAACTAAATCTGTAGTTGTAGTTGCCTAATTCTCTTTGCGGCACCAAGATAGTAAATCTAATTCCCTCCGTTACACAAAAATATTAGGGCCAACATGTATGCAAGTTTTTGTCACTCCAACACATAATGATCACACAAAAACTTAAAGCATAATCTGGATCCTAGAGTTTGCCTAAAACTAAGCAACAGTGGATCAGCGGTCATGTTTTGTTCTGTTCTTGCAGCAGTAGCATAGCTTGCTCTAATACCTTTGTCATTTGCAAATCTATATCAGTAATTATATGCATCTAAGTGTTTGTTACCATGACACAGAACCTAGAAAATTTTCCCAGGATTTTAGAGTTTTCTTAGAACTTACCGGATGGCTGAGCAGCTGATAACTCTTGGATGAAAGTAAGTATGAAATGACCTTCTGTGGAACAGAGTTTGGCCTAAAGCAGCAGTAAGCTTTTAAAGCTGAACCACAAGTTTTTTATTTATTTAAAAGGTTAACCACTTGTCCAACAAAGGTGCTAATGAATTGATGTAGCAGATGGATTTGACATGGAGTGCTGGCACCAAGTAATGCTCTTTGGGTCACGAAATCTGCTCTGTAGAGAGCCAAGGTGGGAGAGAAATTAATAGCAAGTTCTCCTGGTCCTGTACCAATTTTCTTTGTTTCTCTATGATGGGGTGGACAACAGAAAGTAAAGCAACGAGTAATCAAGTGTAAACTTAATAGCTCTTAATTGCCTGACTAAATATATATGCTCATTTATAACCTAACCACCCGTTAAATAGCGATCTAAACCAAGAGCCGATCAATTTTGGCAGTCCATTGAAGAGTTTTCCGAGACCTAAGCACATAGGAAGACCAGCCGATCAATGAAAAAATTAGAACCAAAATCTAGCACCAAAGAATCACCCAAACGAAAGAATCAATTAGATCTCAACCAAAAAGAAATGAATAACCTACAATATCCATCCTAAAAAGTTAAAAACGAAAAAAAAAAAAAAAAAAACTATCAGCTAATGTCTCTCAAAGATCAACAATTTCATCAAAGGTAAAGATGCCCCACAAGCTTTCAAGAAGCAAAAAAGATATTTAGTGTTCTAAGCAATAAAGTTCAACTATCAGTATACATAGCTCATAGCAATAAGAGAAAAGTAGGGGGGGAAAAAACCTAAAGCAAATATTATGAAACACAAATAAGTCAATTGACCTTTTTAATGGCTGAATAACATCTTCTCTTCGAAATGGTAGCAACCTGGTTTGGTCATGTACCAAAAAGGGGGGAAAGAGCTTTGATGCTTGTAATTAACCACATCATAAGATATCAGTAAACACAAATAACAACAAATAAATAAATAACACTACAAAATATGACTACCGAATTGTACAGAGACGAATCAACATACAAATACCAGTCTCCAAATTAATGTATTACCATTCTAGAAGATCTATGAAATTTAAAATCATCGCAGCCACGTGAAACTGAAAATACCCACATGAATATATTCGACTAAAAAAATTAAAAACACATACGAAATAGACATGGAAAAAAAAAATCAAAGTCATAGTTTAGGGACTCATCTACTTCGACTGCAATCCGTAACGGCGATCTGGGGTTCGATCGGAATACCCTGCTGTGGAGAGAAGGGGAAAAACAAGACAAACTTCAGGGTATCAAAAGCCTTGTTGGAGATAGAGTTCGGTTCAAAAAAGAAGCCGTAGTTTAAGTGTTTGAAAAATGAAAACGTAGAAATCAAGACTGGAGGAGAGAACAACGAACTCACCTGGTTCGATCTCCGGCGAAATCAATCTTCAATAACTCGTGGAAAGAGATGAGGAGCAGCAAATCGGTGGAATGAAGGCAAAGCAGAGGAGTAAAGAGGGGAGAAGAGAGAGAGAGAAGCCACGCACGAGAGTAGGCAGGAAGAATAAGCGGATTTGAGAAGGCCACGTCGTCCTGTTGCTTTTGGATGCCTTTAAGGCTTCAACTGCAACTTACCCACCCACAAAGCGCGTGCAAAAAAGGACCTCAGTCGAAATGTCAATTTTACCCCAAACACTTACACGTGAAGTTCCAACTGAGAAGGATATAATTGGAAAAATCAGACCAAATTTCGGGGAACACCGAAATCAAACTCTTCGTTCTTAAAGGCTCACAGATATGACATAACTATTTTACTGATTAATGATTTATTTTCTTTGATAAGAAGGCTTTCAATTCCACTGAGAATTATCTGAAACCAACAGTTGGTCCATGCTATAGGCACTTCCACTGTATTTATGTAAATCTGATAGCTACCCCCAGTGTAACAAAAGTCTGGACATGCAATTTAACTTAGCTCCTCACTTTTTCCGTATGAACTGCCCCATTCAAGCTTCCCATCGGCCACATTAGATTTTTCCCCCTTCAACTTTGAAGTAAAAAAAAGAAAAGAGCAAACAACAATACGTTGTGACGGAATTCAAAACTCTCTCAATATGCTAGCCTTTTGAATTCTTTTTTTCCCTGGCTCATGGTTCAGTTCTTTGATTTCTGTTTGCTTCTCAGATTAATGGTGTTTATTAGACTTCAGGAGAAATTCTCCAAACCCTACAGAAAACAAAATTCCAAGACAAACGGTCCCCAACTCCCCATCAAATGAAACCGCAAAGACAACAAAACAACCTAAGGAAGCATTGAAAAGCATAACCTATGTTTCGTACTACTCTATTTATACCCGACCATTGCTATTAAAGAGAGATTTCCTTAAATGAAAATGTCATAATCATTTTGTTTTTCCTCATTTGTGTTTGCAAACAGAAAGTCACTTTGGCCTTGTTCGGTTTGGAGTTTAGTTTTGTTTTGATGATGTAAGCAGGTGTAATAAGTGGAGAGAGAGAGAGAGAAATGAGGGAAATGATGATGTCATCAAAACCAAAACTAAACCAAAACTTGCAACCGAACATGGCCTTTGTAGTCTAAGAAGTCTTTAAGAAGTCTTCTGATATGTGAAACAAACAACATTAATCTGGTGAGAAAGGTATTATAGACTCGAGTAGAATTGCTTTCTATGCGCATGCTTGCATTTTGTCCCTTCTTTAATGAAAAAGTTTAGGATGTTAAAATGAACCCAGCCAAATTGTGAAAAGGTAGATTAATGCCATACCTGAAAAATAGCAACAGGTGTAAACGGGTTTGAAAAAAAAAAATTCATCGCAGCCTCATATCCTCTCACTCCTATGCTCATTTTTACACTACTACTATGGTTCATTGCTCATTTCTGTGGCTTTTGTTTCTTGCAAATTCTGGATGACAAACTAATTACTCATGGCTGCAGTACTTGCTTGATCTTCTGCCAAAAAAACAAATGTTAAAAAGGTAAACAAATAATTACGACAAGTAAAAGAATACTGAAAAAAGTCATTCGACAAAAAGTTTAGGGGAATGGAATGGATCAGAATGAAGAAAATCTCTTTGTTTTGCAGGTAGATTTTACCTCCTTTTCATTCTGCATCGTTCCATGCTTCCACTGGCCTTCAATCCTTGGTCTCTGTAACAGACATATACATATACGACATCTGAGATTAGATGAGTGACCATAAAAGTTTTTCCATCAAAATTACCTTTTATGCTAAAGTATAAAAGGCATCTAAAAGTTTTTCCCTCAAAATTTATCATAATGGAGCTATTGGGAGCAATAAAGCACATTGCTCAACCTAAACTTAAATGACGAGTAAACAATTACCGTTAACTTCCGAAAGTACCGTTGGTTAAGATTTACAACAAAAGTTAAACCAGAAGCCCTTATCATTGCCCCAAGCCTACTTTTAACTTGTCACTTCTTTTATATCAATACCAATATCCTCCATTCCTGTATATTGTACACTTGGCGTATTATAATGCTACCAAGTTTAAGTGATGCCAACTCTTCCTATCTTCTTTACATTATATGATTTCACATTGCACCGAAAACAAAACAACATAGTAATCACCAACACATAAATAGTACTCGATGTAACCTAAATTACAACAAATGCCACTGAATGAAAATACTGAACTACCCCTGCAATCTGAATGCGAGTCTTCCAATTAGAAGGGCTCAATTGGAAAAAATTGGCAAAGTTGGGAGGCCGAAGCAATCGATTTTAGCGTTCTTAGTCTTCTAAGGCTTTTGGAAATGAAACTACACAATTATAATCCATAAAACACTACGATTCCATCTAATTTTTCAACTGATTTCTACATCTTACAGTTGCAAAATGAATGATAACTCTATTTACATACGTGCCCTGTTAAACACAATAGTTGTCTTTATTCCATGACCAAGTTCATGAGTATCAGCACAAGAGGCATATCCATATTCTGAACAAGGAAAAATAAGCGTTGAGGCAATAAAAGATAAAAGATCCGTACTAACTACATCTTCATTACTATATACAACTATACGAGCAACAAATGATTTTTTAGGGTACATGCATATTCGAATTAGAAGTCGGCAATAAAAAGTAGTAGACTCTATTCAAATCTTACCTCTGAGTACCTCAAGCTGTGATTGAATTTGTATTTGTTCCTATAAGGAAGCACAAAGGGAGAAAAAAACAATGAGATCCTAATTGCGTACAAACGATGGAAATTATTCCAACTCAATCCACGCCATGAAGTTGATATGGAAATCACACGCTAACTGCAAGGTAAAGGCCACACGCTTAAATAGAAAACAGGAAAATAAAAGCATTGCAAATATCACATCACAAGTGCCTTTCCCCTATTTTTTCGTAGACAAAGAAGACTATCTAGATATTGAGAAAAAGCTCAAAGTGCCATCATCAAGCAACTTGATGTTGTAAGTTCTTGTATTGATATCAATCGATCAAGTGAATCCATACTCAAACAAACTAATACAAGTCTCAAACTAAAAGTGCTGACCTTCCTTTCTGCAGTTCTGCCTAACGCAACACAGTTTTCCGGCCAATCAGAAGCCAAATCTTCCTCTTCTGAAATAACACACATATATCTCAAATCAAATCAACATTAAATTTTTCTTTTTTGTTTTTTGGGCAATGGAGGGCGCCTTGGGCCAGCTTGCGCGCAACTCGGACAAATCCCTACAGCCCCTCGTGACTGGAGGAGAGAACGGCGAACTCACCTGGTTCCATCTCCCGCAAAATCAGTCTGAGGAGCAGCAGCAGATCGCTGGAATGGAGGCTGAGCAGAGTAGCTCCTACCCCGTAGCTAAATAATGACCAAGTGCAAAAGACGGGAAATTGATTTCTCGAAGGCGGAAGAAGGGAAATTACCGAAGGGCGACGGTTCCAGGGCGGTATGGATGGGGTTTCTTCACTCCGCCGGTTGTTAGGGCCAATTACCTCGCAGCCTCTATGCAAAAAAACCAACAGAAAACAACCATAATCAACATCCAAAGGTAAAATTAATTGTACAATCGGAACCCTAATTTCCAATGTTCGTCTCAGCAACCAAAACTGAAACAAAATCGAAATCGAAAGACATAAAAAGATAGATAGACGATGGATGAAAAGAAAACACACCTTGGTGGCAAGCTGCTTCCTCGGAGCCTTTCCACCGGTAGACTTGCGAGCGGTTTGCTTAGTACGAGCCATTCGGCCAGAGTTTCAGAACAATAAACTGTAAAATTAACAAAAACAATAGATCGGCTCAGATGAGATCTTCGAATCCCAGAGAAGCAATCGAATCGCAAAACAGAAGGTTGAAGACGATCGTTACCTTGCGAGGAAGAATCGCCGGGCAGCGGTATGAAGTTGCAGACGTCTCTGGAGAGAGGGAGAGAGAGAGAGAGGGGCAGGTAGACGAAGGTGGGGATAGTAAAAGATAGGAGTAATTGTACGACTACGTGTCTCCGTGTCCACCAAAGAAAATACTCCAGTCGAAATGTCAACTCTACCCCAAACACTCACACGCGAAGTTCCAATCGAGAAGGATAAAATTGGAAAAATCAGGCCAAAATTCGGGGAACACCGAAAT
>JADGMU010001093.1:0-49177 GCA_016920895.1 Vaccinium myrtillus | reverse complement strand
TTGCTAACTCTTGCCCTTTGGGTTTGTTTGGCGCTCTTTCTAGTTGGGTTTTCTCTCCTCTAGTTGTGTTGTAGTCTCATCCATTCCCTTTTAATCTTTGTAATTCTTCAAAGATTAATAATTTTTTTTGCTGTTCAAAAAAAGAATATCCCTGGTTGCTGACATATGAAGTGATTTCGAAATCTCACAAAACACAACTATGCTCGACCAATATATGAAGTTAAAGAATAAAGAAATGCATACTGCTTGAAAGACGGAATGTTATTAGGAAAGAAAATAAACAGAGAGATATAAAAAGCCAATTATAACAAGCCAGATAGCCACCGCATAGCGACGTCTCATCTTCTCCTGGTCTTTATGAATTATTGTGGAAAGTGAGGTAGAGAGATATAAAAAAATAGAGGAAGTGGAGCATATTACGGCTACAGTGTTGGTTATGACAAATGCTTTGAAAGCTGCATCTCTCACTAGAACCGCCCTCCCTTCATCTAGACCTTGCTAACCGTAGCCACCAGGTATCATGAAACTGACTGCCAAAGAGATGGTTGCTAGCAGTGTTGTCAATACCATATTAGTCTTGCAATTTTTTGTACCTGATCTGCTTCCTTTTCAAAATATTCTAGAGCCTTTTTTCCTCGTTCTTCTGTTTCTCGTTTTTCTTTTTCTCGTTCTGCTTTTTCTCGTTCTTCTTTTTCTCGCTCTGCTTGCTCTATACTCAAAATCTGCCATTTGAATATGCTTTCTCGATCCTTCCTGACTGTATCTCTCCCATTAGAATTCAGAATTTGTCGTGGCCAAGCCTTGCTATTGTCCTGTTTCCATTTTTGCTACGTGATGAGGTTGAAAATCCGCACATATATATATATATATAGGCAAATTTTCTAGTAAGGATCTCATGTAAATAAGAAAAAATGTAATTTTTTCATTTTAAAAATTGTTTTTGGGAAATCCGAACCGTCCAATGTGTTCAAAAGATGTTTTCAAGGGTCCATGCATGAAATCTTTAAAAACAAATACCGGGAATGGCTTGATCCAAGCAGTTTTTCGCAAAAACTGTATGCACATTGGACGGTTCGGATTGTCAAAAAAATGCTCGGATCACGGAGGTCCGGAAGTCCGGTTAGGAAGCGCTCCTTATATATATATGGGAACACTTCTAGTCCGGACTTCCGGACCTCCGTGATCCGAGCATTTTTTTGACGATCGGATCCGTCCAATGTGTTCAGAAGGTGTTTTCAAGGGTCCACTCAGGAAATCTGCAAAAAAAAATACCGGGAAGGGCTTGATCCAAGTAGTTTTCGCAAAATTTTTATATTTACAGTTTTTGCAAAAACTGCTTGGATCAAGCCCTTCCCGGTATTTTTTTTTTGAAGATTTCCCGCGTGGACCCTTGAAAACACCTTCTGAACACATTGGACGGCTCGGATTTTCCAAAAATAATTTGCAACACAAAAAAAACCATTTTTTTCTTATTTTCGGGAGGTGTGGACTAGAAGATTGGGCTAGGACCCCCTTCTAATAAGGGACCCTTATTTAACTTTCCATGCGGACCTAGGGGCATTTTCGACTTTCCGGACCCAATTTCGACGATCCGATCCGCTCAATGTTTTTAAAATGTGTTTTCAAAGGCCTACGCGAAGAATCTCAGAAAAAAAATACCCGGAAGGGATTGATCCGAGCAGTTTCCGATAAAAACTATACATATACAGTTTTTATCGGAAACTGCTCGGATCAAGCCCTTCCGGATAATTGTTTTTGGAGATTCTTCGCGTAGGCCCTTGAAAACACATTTTAAAAACATTGAGCGGATCGGATCGTCGAAATTTGGTCCGGAAAGTCGAAAAATGGCAGGTCCGCATGGTATTTTTAAAAAAGGGTCCCTTATTGGAAGTTTATTGGATTGGGCTATATATATATTCGGAGAACTGCATGTGGAACCTTGATATTTTATTCGGAGAACTGCAAGAGTAATTAGAATTATGTTGGAGTTTTAAACACTTTAAATAAGTAAATAAATGCAAAACCTTTACAAAGAAAATTAAAGAACAATTTCCAATAGAATGGTTTTGTTCAAATCATAAATAAATAAATAAATAAACAAACCGAAGTTACAGTGTACTAATATGAAAAGACATGTGGAGAGGATATTTTTTGACTGAAACTTGTTTTTCATAATTTTTGTTTAGCCTTTTGTGGTAATTCTTGAGATTTAGCATTCATCTCATTGAGAGGAATCGAAAAGTATGAAATTTAGTGAACCTTTTTTCTCCGCTTTTGATCACGTTTTACTTTTTATTTTTATTTTTTATCTTTCAGAGTTCTCTCGTCGAGATGGATGAGTAATACAAAAAATTGTTTTTTATCTTTCAGAGTTCTCTCGTCGAGACGGATGAGTAATACAAAAAATTGTTCCGGATATGAATAATGAAATTGTCCATCTCTTTAATAGCTTAAGAATTTAGATGAGTTAGGGGTTAAAAATCAAGTAAAAGTAAATCGTGAATTCAACAAAAATTGAAAACAGACAAAGAAAATACCAAAACGAAAAAACCAAATATATATATTAGCATGAAATCAAGCGGCACATTCCGCAAATTTTAATTATTCATTTGTTCTCCTAGGTAGATAAATCTTAAGTTCAAATTAAAATGACATCCAATGGGATGCAATTATAATAAAGCTCATAGTTTTAATATATCCATTATAATTTTAGGGAAATGCTACAATACATATCTTTATTTGGGTGTGTATCATATGCAACCTTGAAAATGTTACGAATTGACTAACTCTAATGAATAAAAAGTTATGAATTTTTGTTTTTTAATAAAAGTTACGGAACACATCAAAATGTTATGAATCATAAAGAAAATGAATCATATTGCTGAAAAGTTACGAGATATATACTAAAAAATGTTACGATTGCCATGAGGTGACATAATCTGGACAATACATAGGTTCATATCGTACATACTTTAATGAGTGTATTGTATTCATTCCTTGTGATTTTAACTATGAAGCACGGATACGGATACGCGATACGGATACGATACAGATACGCGGATGCGTGATTTTTCCAAAAAGTAGGATACGATACGTTTGGGGATACGTTGAATATAAAAGTAAATAAAAAATATTTTATATATATAATGTTTAATTCCTAAAAAATGAAATATACGTTATATAAAAGTAAATAAAAATAAACTATAGATATATAGATATTATAGTTTGACCATGCTTCATTAGATATAGAAAATAAAATATACAAAAGCTGAGATTTTAAATTGATATATAATAACAAATAATAGTGCATATAAATGATAGGATCTTAAATTGGGGGGCTTCCAGTTTAATTTAGCTTATTAGAGGTACAAAACAACACAACACCAAATCTAATTGCAATTTTACCCCATATATTTGAAGTAATAACATATTTACCCCCACGCGTATCCTAAACGTATCCGAGTGTATCCTAAACGTATCCGAGCGTATCCAAAACGTATCCAAATACAAAAAAATAAATTTAAATTTTGGATACTTCAAAAAACGTATCGGATACGTATCCGGAGCGTATCCGTATCCGATGCGCGTACGATACGTGATACGGAGGCCAAAATAGAGTATCCGTGCTTTATAGGATTTTAACGTGTCGTGGCCAATCCATGCCATCTTCCTGTTTTTTTTTGTGATGTGGACAGTTTGCGGAAATACTCTGCAGGCAGAGGTCATATTTTAATTACTAGCACTATTCAGGAGTATTATAGCAATGGACAATTATCATTTTAACGGAACAATTTTTTTTAGAAAGAACAATAACATTAACGGAACAATAATTTTTTAACTCTTTTTTTTAATATAAAAAAATGGTTTTTATTTTTTAAAAACCAGTTTTATCAGGGTGGAGGATATATACTAAGGGTACTGCGATCATTTCATGTAAATAGTTAACACTGTTAGCCTTAAAGTAACGACAGAGGGGAATCTTACAATTAATTTGAAAAGTAAAGAAAGGCAGTGGAATTTCAGAAAGTATAAGAGAGGTCTCTGTATTTGTTAGAAACCTCAGGGGAGGTAAGTGAAATTTACCCTTCTTTTTTTCCTTCAATTTGTTAGGTCACCAGTTGCTCAGGTCAACAAGTAATTGATTCATAACGCACATAACTTGGACGCATATGGTACACATTAAAAAAGGGGTGTGTATTTATACACACACACAAAATCCATGCGTCTACGGAGCCTTCATATTTTATTCGGATAACTGCAAGAGTAATTAGAATTACGTAGGAGTTTTAAACACTTAAATAAGTAAATAAATGCAAAACCTTTACAAAGCAAATTAAAGAACATTTTCCGAATAGAATGGGTTTTGTTCAAATCAAAATAAAAATAATCCCGATGTTACAGTGTACTAATATGAAAAGGCATGTGGAGAGAATATTTTTTTGACTGAAACTTGTTTTTCATAATTTTTGTTTAGCTTTTTGTTCGTAATTCTTGAGATTTATCATTTGCCTCATTGAGAGGAATCAGAAAAGTATGAAATTTAGAGAACCGTTTTTTTTTTTTTGCTTTTGATCACATTTTATTTTTTTTACTCCCTCTGTCATTTTTTAAGTGTTTAACTTTCCATTTGGGTCCCCTAAATAAGTGTGTAGTTTGAAAAGTTAATGTGTAAAAGCTTGTACAATTATCATTTTCCCATTTTGAAAAGTTAGTGCGTAAAGAGTTAATGGGTAAAAGTGGAGGATAATTTTGAAAAGTAGAGGTCAAAATTGATGTGAAAAATGTAAAGGAGAGGAAAAAGTTGACGTGAAAGGTGTAATGATGATGTTTCTTTAATAAGTTGGATTTACGAAGTAACACATTTAAAAAGGGACGGAAGGAATATCTTTCAGAGTTTTCTTGTCGAGACGGATGAGTAATACAAAAATTTGTTCTGCTTATAAATAATGTAGTTGTCTATTTTTTTAACAGCTTAAGCATTTAGATTAGTTAGTGGTTAAAAATCAAATAAAAATAAATCGTAAATGCAACAAAAATTGAAAAAGACAAACCAAATACCAAAACTAAAAAACCAAATATATTAGCATGAAATCATCCTGAGTACAGTATTACTTCAGCGGCCAGTGCATTCCGCAAATTTTAATTATCCATTTCTTCTTATGGGTAGATAAATCTAAAGTTAGATTATATTAAAATGACATCCAATGGGATGCAATTACAATGAAGCTCATAATTTTAATATATCCATTATAATTTTAGGGAAATGCTACAATACATATCTCTATTAGGGTGTGTATCATATGCACCCCTGGAAATGTTACGAATCGATTACCTCTAATGAATAAAAAGTTACGGTTTTTTTTTTATAAAAGTTACGAAACACATCAAAATGTTTTGAATCATAAAGAAAATATTATGAATCATATTGCTGAAAAATTACGAGATACTAAAAAATGTTACAATTGCCATGAGGTGGCATAATATGAACAATACAATATGCTTTAATTTTAATATATCCATTAATGAATGTATTGTAGTCATTCCTTATGATTTTAACGTGTCGTGGCCAACCCATGCTATCTTCCTGTTTTTCTGTGATGTGGTCAGTAAAGGCGGAGGTCATATTTTAATTTCTAGCACTATTCAGGAGTATTATAGCATTGGCCACCGATTTATCACTCTCTAATAGCTTCTTAACTGCTTCAACATTCCCGCAGCGAGCAGCAAAGTGAAGAGCTGTCCATCCGTATGTGTCTGGTTTCTTGATTAGATCTTCATTCCATTCTAGCAGTGCATTTAACATTCCAGCTGAAAAAGAAGATCAGAGAAATAGCAGCTGATTAAAGGGGAATATATATTAAAAAATTCTACTTTTGTACAATTTTGGTTTGTAATCATATTTATACACACGCTAATCTATTGTGGAGAAACCCAACCGCCAACAAAGGCTTAAGAGAACAACGATATAGAACTCTTGATTTTTCGTAAAATATGCTTTATGTTAGCAATTAGCATGCCCTCTTCCCTTTCCAATCTGTTATAACATGCATGGAACTGCATTTTTTTACATGAAATTTTGATATATTTACAAGTGATGTAATTAAACATCTTACATCTAGCTACTGCAAATAAAAGAAAAGGGATTTCGAGCCTTCTCGTATTTGTAACTTAAAAATTACAGAATAAAGCTGGTCGTGACAAACCTGTGAAGTGGTGAAGTGTTGCCGCGTGCAATGCTGTTCTACCACCCGGGCCGCCATAAGTTGGGGATGCGCAAGTTTTCAAGAGCATAAACACTACGTCCACACTACCTCGCTCAGCAGCCAGGTAAAGTGGAGTTTCCTTAGCATTGTTGGCAGGATGTTGAAACTCTGGATCTTTTCTAGTTAACAATTTGACCACTTCCAAGTACTTGTCTTTTTTCAAGTGGCAATTCCGCGCTGCCATGTGCAAGGCTGTGTCTTTGTCCACATTCGTAGCCCTCAACATCTTCATAGCCTCCCCACCTAAGCCACTTGCAACTGCTTGCTCCATATTTTCCGCACACTCTATCAATGCTTTGACTATGTTGGTGTACCCTTCCCTGGCCGCCATATGAAGTGGAGTTTCGCCTCTGAAATTCACTCGACGTAACAATGAGGGGCACACTTCTAAGATCTCGAGCACGCATTGGAATTGGCCAAATTGAGCTGCCACGTGGAGAGCAGTGTTCCTATTGGCTGTGGTTTGGATTTCGAGTTGGTCAATGTGTTGCCTTAGGACATCAACTTGGCCTAGGCTAGCTGCATTGTATAGGCTATTGTCCATGGTAACTACAGTATAATACTTGCGTTAAATTGGTTTCTTTCTCTTTGCAATCCCCAATACCTATATTTATAGTATCAACCACCCTATGTAACTATGTAAGCGCTGGCCTCAAAGTATCAAACTTACACAAACTTTTTCCTTCATCATTACTCTATTATTATATTCCTCCATCTTTATTTTACTCTCTTTTTAACAGTCCACTTCCAATTAGGTATACCTGATGGCCTCCCATCAGGGACTCCAATTTCCAGATCAAATTCTCATGATCCGAACCGTTCAATGTGTTTAAAACGTATTTTTAACCGTCCACGCGAGGAATCATTTGAAAAAAATACCAGGAACGGCTTGATTTGATCAGTTTTTTGATAAAAACTATATTGTTGGAACATGTGTGAATATTAAGTCCCACATTGGGAAAATAGAAAAAGGGTTGGACCTTAATATACAATTGGATGACTTACCACTTACAAGGCTTGACCTTTTAAGTGGATATGAGTCATTTAATGTATATTGGGCCCAACGAATGTGTTGAACTCCATGGATACTCCCCAGAAGTTTGGACCTTGTGCACGCCGGCGCAGCAGAAGCGATGGTGGGATCGACGCATCTTACATATATATATATATATATACAGTCAGCTTCTAATGAGGACTCCCTCATTGGAAGTTCCATGCGGACCAAGGGTTTTTTCCACTTTCCGGACCAAATTTTGACGATCCGAACCGCTCAATGTTTTTAAAATGCATTTTCCAAGGTCCCCGCGGAAAATCTTCCAAAAAAAATACCCGGAAGGGCTTGATCAACACAGTTTTTGTTAAAAACGCTATATAGCGTTTTTAACAAAAACTGTGTGGATCAAGCCCTTCCGGGTATTTTTTTTGGAAGATTTTCCGCATGGACCTTGGAAAACACATTTTAAACACATCTAACGGTTCGGATCATGAAAATTTGGTCTGGATGGTGAAGTCCTCATGGAAGTCCTCATGGTGAGGTCCTCATTAGAAGCTCACCGTATATATATATATATACCCCACGGATCTAGTCAGGGATCCCGGACTGGAAGAAAATGGGGTTTTTTTTTGTGTTGCAAATTGTTTTGGGAAAATCCGAGCCGTCCAATGTGTCAGAAGGTGTTTTCAAGGGTCCACGCGGGAAATCTTCAAAAAAAAATACCGGGAAGGGCTTGATCCAAGCAGTTTTTCGCAAAACTGTGAACACATTGGACGGCTCGGATCGTCAAAAAAATGTTCGGATCATGGAGGTCCGGAAGTCCGGATCCCAGACTAGATCCGCCTTCTATATATATATACACACACATACATTTTTATCGAAAATCGATCGGAAAAGTCCTTCCCGGTATTTTTTTCACCGATTTCTCGGGACCCTTAAAACACCTTTTAAACACATTGCACGGTTCGGATCATGAAAATTTGTTCAAGAAATTAGAGAATTGTAGGAGTTCTGATGGGAATCTCATTAGGTATACAGTTGGAAGTTTACTGCTCTTTTTAACTTTTCTTTATTATGTCCTTTGTTGCTTTTTTGTAATTCTTTGCTTGAAAAACTTTCAAAGGGATAGTTGTTTAATCAGTTTACATGCAAAGTTTTGAAATGTATTGGTAAACATTAATTCGTAGTTCAATCATAGATCATTCTCGGTATGTACCCAAATATGGTTCTTACCACACACTTAGATAGGAATACAACACACGCTTGAATTCGTAGGTTATTCATCCTTCAGACCTGAAATGTACACTTTCTTTGTGCTTTTCTCTCCTTGTTTATTCAATTGGCGGTAGCAAAATTGTTAGACTGTCGCACACTGATTTTGTCTCCTTAACATGTGAAGACGTTGCCAATTGTTATGCAAAATGAATAGTGGATATTTTCAATAGTTTACAATTTACGGAACAAATGTAATCTATTCGCATAGTTAGCGATATCTAATCATATAGTTTTTTTGTAGACTTGTAGTACATCTTTGCGTGTCTTACAAAATGAACGGTTTGAATCGCAATTGTGGGCCTGTACATGGACAAAATTGAGAGTATTGAGGGATGTATGGAGAGATGGGATATGTCCAGGGGTGGACCGAAGTAGTGGGCCTTGGAGACACGGGCTCCACGCAATTCTGTAGAACTATAGTTATATTCTTATACATTTCAATTAACTAGTAGTGGATCACGTGCTTTGCACGTGGAGTTCCATTATGGAGATTGTCGAAAAAAAGGAAAGTCAAAAAAATTGAATTTTTTACTTGTCGCACCATCAAAACAAAACAAATAGTATAAACGGATTGATACTTGGGTGCCTTGAAATGACTCAGTTTTCATAATGGTTTGTACCGAAGTCAGTACTACATCTTAATATTGACGACTCCAATCTTATTGAGACACCCAGCTTCAAATGAATTTACGACGCTGCTGGAAAAGAAAAAGAAAAAAAACACATGCAACTCATGCGTCAAATAATTGGTGTTTGCACACGTACAAAACCATAGCAACCTCAACATAACTATTCTTGCGTATCCAAGGATTATAATTCTTTGATGTCTTCAATTTTTTCCCCTTTCTATTACTGGAAAAAATTGTGTAGAAAAACTTGTAACCTCAGTGGTCTCAAGACCTACAATCAAACATTGCTCCCCTAATAGTCGGGGTTTTTATATCTTCAAACAAGAGCGTGATTCTCCAAATTCAGAACATATACGGATTTGTATATCTATGGAATAGTCTCAATTACAATTGATGGTTTAGATTTGTAGATGAACTCTTACTGGTAAGAGTTAATTCTTACCTGTAAGAATTTATCTGCAAATCTAAACCATTGATTCCTCAAATGAATGGCTCATATTGAGGGTTGGCAATGTCTGCCGTCCCTCACGGGAAGCAGAGCCGCACAGTCATCAATGATGGCTGGTGCATGATTTTCTTTAAGTCCGCAAAAATGGTCATGGAATTAGAAAATCCATAATAGTGCATCGTCTTTAATGAAAGTCATCCCCATAGTTTACCCGAAACAAAAAAATAAAAAATAAAACCCCTCTGAACAGGTAGGGTTATATTGCACAAGGAAACCATAAAGTTAATACAACGACAATAGTACTTCAAAAAATACAATGACACTACGTCTACATATTACAAGTAGGGTTATTTATAGCCAGTCCTACCTTGTACATAATTAATCCCCTTCCCCAATTACCCTCCCCTATAAAAAACTATATTTTCATCCAAGTTTCCCATTCTGCTATAACAATAGAGAGAGAAGTGTTGTCCCACTCATCTCCGGCAAAATCTCCCAAAATCCTTGTTCAGGTTAGAATTCTGGCAACTTCTCCATACTTTTTCTTTTCCCAGCACCATCTCCTCAAAAGTGGAATCAGTTCGTTTGTATTGGGTGGAATCTGAATGGACCTAGACAAAGCAAAACTAAAGAATAGAGGGAAGCATAGTGCGAAATATAACGTGTCCAAAACCAAACACCCATCCCTACAAGTCCTTGTCTAAGCCACCTTATGCGCAACTCCATAACCATCATTCCTCAAAAAATCAACATCTGTAAGACCTGGCTATGCACAAAACAAATTGATTGGGGTATTACTAATCCTAATATCATAGTAATTATTGCTCATGCATAGTGCGTCATTGCAAAATCTAACCGACTGATAGCTCAAATTAAAAAGCATAGACAAATATTCTGCTACAAGTGAAGAAGCTTGAATCTTACTTGAACAACAACTAAAAAAAATCCCTCATATTGGCAGCAAAACCAAATCCCCCACCCATGTTTTTCTGATTACAACATCTTTTTTTCTCATCATTTGAAAAAAGACAATTAGAAAGAAACATGGACTTAAAAAATTGTACCCTGAAGACATGCTTTGAAATGTCAGGAGGAAAACTGTAGTGGACAATCAGTTGGAAAATGGGTAAAACTTCTATAGAATGCAAATATTCCAAAGAAGCCTGTGAAACTTCTACTTAGCTTAACAATCTTATGAAATGCCCAAAGCATAGTAAGGGACAAAGAAGGTAAACCATGGGGCCATCGCTTGGAGCAATGACAAATTTATTTGTGCTAGCGTTCCATGAGTTGGAAAGATTCTTGTCCCAGGAAAACAGGAACTATGCATTTCAATTGGCTTGTTCTCTAAATATATAAGATGAAAATAAAAGATGAGTCCAGAGATTTCGGGCTGGACAAGCCCCACCTGTTAGGCTAAGGGTTCAAACGATATTCTAGCTACAAATCTTTGTTGGTCTTTTCAAGTATAAGCGAAACTTTTGTCCCACCTCCTTTTTCAGACCACAATTTCTTTATATTGTGATTATATCTTGAACACTATTAAGTCATGAGACTCGTGACCAGCCAAGTAAGCATGAGTCAGCGAAATCCATTCTGTAAATTTTCTTGTTTTTTGAATAGTATAATTCAAAGAAGAAACTTTGGAAGTCAAACACCGGAAAGTAAAAACAAACCAAGAAACAACAAATTATATTCATCAAGTTACTGGAAGATACCATTTCTTCCGCCTATATTACCCAAAGTTAGGTGTGGCCATGTGAGTCCAATGTATCAAAGAACAACCAACATATTTAACAGAACACTGGAACCCAATCAGCACCATCTATGACACTGTATTTCAAGTTTACTCGAATGGTCCATAACAAACCGTCTTTCTCCTCCCTTGGTAACTTTTAGCTAATCCCCAGTTGGTGGAAACTTCATGCAGTCACGCGTAGGAATCATTCATGGACTCAAAAGGAAGACAAATCTTAAACTGAATAAGAGAAAAGTGGAAGCTTATAGTGACAGCAATTGAACGATATTTCAACAAATATAACCCCTAAAAAAACTACTATATCGTGAAATGCGCAGATTTAATTGAAAAGAAGTAACTAAATGCTAACGAAGATATGGATCAACAACTTGTGTGATTGAGCCAACTTAGATAGTCGTGTCCCCACCCCAACAGAGACTTGGACTCGGTGCATCTAAAATTTCCTTGCTTGAAAGCAGATGAAGATGTTAACATTCGTAATATCCATTTAAGTTTTCAATGGATGTAAATACATCAGACTGATATCCCTAAAAACAAAACCTCAACTGGTAATGCCCGCCAACTGTGCAGTGGACTTAATCAACATTTTTGGGTGTTAGATTTAAGGGGTTTCTTTACCGTGGTGCGAAGTGAATACAAATTTAATATTTTTAGTTACAAGTTTTGAAGTTTGGGTTGGTGTGGAGTAACCACGACTCCATTTTTTTTTAAAGTTTGTTCTCCAGGTCTTTTTTTATAACGTCGATTATACATAACATTTTAAGATATTGATTACTATTGCTATACAACAAGCTCGTATTTTATCTTTGATACCTTTTCTTAATAAACAAGATCAAGTTGGTAGGGATTAAAATATCCCTTCATTTCTATGATCACCGATTCTAGAAGGCCCCTTGACTATTCTCTATCCTTTTCCACAGTTACAGAAGCCTTTGCAACAGATGACCGCTTTGATTAGCCCGGATTACGCTTTCAAATCAATAGTTGAAATAAGGGCCACTTTTTTATTGCAGCCAAGGCAAGAATGCCACAAATGGTTATCCTGCCCCCCTTTCGGGAGACGTCTCACTTTTTTGTGTGGAGTCGGGGCTACTCCACACGAACCCAAAACCCACTCACCAGCTATCAAGAGGCAGGAGGCTTGCTTTTTACCTATTATGTGGGGATCCTGTAGCAGAGCTACAAAGGTGTAAAATGGTAGATGCTAAGATTTAAATCTTAAGAGGCATGAGCTTCTGAGGTCGAATATGGTAGATCGAAATTGAAAAGGTTGGAGGAAGCATGAAGTAATTCCTGCAAATCTCTTGAGGGATATGATGTAGGTTCTTCGGAGTGTTGATTGATTAGCCAAAGTTCCCAAACTCAAAAGGATACCACTTATCTTATAAGTTGCGTATTTGACATTTTTTTTTTCCCCCACAAGAAACATGTATTTTCTCTCCCAAATGAGAACATTCACCAGAAGCTTTCACAAGGGCCAGTTTACTTGAAGAGACTTCCGTCTCCCACATACAAGTTTTGGCAAAACGGGAGCTCAGTCCATCGGTCCATCTGTATGTTCCCAATGATCGAGCAAAGTATCTTGGAAGTAATTAAAGATCTCATGTTGTTCATTGATTGCTAAGGGAAAAGGAAGCCCTTATATCCAACACCAACAACTATTGAGTAATTCCATCGAACAATTGGTGAGCAGCATTACTACTAATATGAAACATTGTTTCGGACAAGATGAGTTTACAATCCATTCCCAACCACATCTTTGGGCAAATGTGCTTACATTTATGAACCATATACATGTTAAAGCCAATCAACCTATTGCATAAACTTGTGTCAGGGTAGGATTGCTTTCAATTTAATTTAGCCGTTTCCGAGTGATATGTTCGATGTCATGATAGAGATGGCTACACATTTGGGAACGAGAGTGTGGGGTTCGGATTCAATAAGGCATTTCTACGAACATCTTAAGAGCAAGACAACTATTAAAGGGAAAACAAAGTAAAAGTGCAAGGAATCAGTAATTATTCACCATTGCTAGTGGTCAGAGATTTGCAAGAAACACAGAGAATATGAACTCAATATCAATAGTATGATTCAGCCCAAGAAATTAACTTTTATGCAAAGTTACCCTATAAATGCTCAACCAATTAAACAACTAATTAATTCCAAGATGAGTTAGTTTGCAAATGTAAATGTAATTGCAATTCGAAAGATGAAGGAGGAAAACAAACAAGCTACCTCTTTGGGAACTCCCTGAAGATTGACGACAATCACCATCTTCCCTTGTTTGAGTTGTTTCTCTCATTCCCTTATTACAATCGGAGTCGGAGTTGAAGGAGGCGTCCTTGGGGGTCGTGTGGGTTTCGGTGTAGAGTGAGACACAGGGAACACAAGTTACACAACTTGGGGCTGTAGAGAGAGAGAGAGAGAGAGAGAGAGAGAGAGAGAGAGAGAGGAGTGAGTGGGAAAAATGAACGTGAGTTTCAGATGTCAAACGTCAAACGGTGTAGTTGTTCGGTAAAGGATATCCCGGATCCGGATCAACGTGTCGTATGGCGGGAGGAAAGGGTTCGGCCTCATACTGTTATTACCCACTTTATACAGGGGTAATTTTGGAAATGAAAAGTAGACAAATCTTCACACTTTTATAAGAAGTTATAGATTTACAATAGTGTTTCAATTTAATTGCTCTAATTTCCTGATATTATTAAGACTGTTTCTTAAAATGCAAAATTTTCACCCCATTTTGTTGTGTCTATACACCATTATCTGTTAATTGTAAGATGAATATATACAAGTAGTCGCAAATATATATTATTTTAATTTTACCGACAAATATGTAAGATGAATTTACATAATTAGTCACAAATATGTACTATTATTTTAATTTTACCGACAAAAGTAAGTATTTTAAACAACTGTAAAATGATGATTGAATTCCGCTACTATATATTCTTTTTGGCATGTCCTTGTGGCTTATTGTAGGAACCAAGGTAGCCTTCTTTATGTTGATGCTCTCCGAAACAAAATCACACGCCTCTTTTGTCTTCCTCAAGCAAATAATATATGCCTTCCATCCTTTAACCTTCAATACATTTTCTCTTTTGCTTTATCTGATTCCAAAAAATTACACTGCTCTTTGCCCTTTTTGAATTCCAAATGAAAACTTTGATTTGCATCAGTAGATTTCCATTTTTGTTGCTCTAGATAGTGATTGTACCAGCGAGTGTGGTTCACCGGTTAGACATGCCAACAACAACTGGGAGGCCAAACAGAGCAATGTGAAGGAGGAGATGTTACAAATAGTTAAAGGACACTCTATCAGGATGTAGTTTGGGTCAATTACTTTGCTGGTAATTTTTGAACCGCTCAAAATTAAAGAGATGGAATATCAAAATTTCTCAGTACCCAGTGACGGCTCCAGAAATTATGTGTTTTTATAAATTCATATGCTAGTGCGTTTATAATGCGACAAATAAAATGTTACATTTTTTCTCGGCGAATTTATATATATATATTTTTGATCGGCAAAAGAAATATATATAAATATAGTAAGAGATAGAAGCAAATTACATCAGGCGAGATTGATAAGGAATCAATCACAACCGCAACACAAAGTGAGCATGACCCGAAAACAAAAAACTCGAACCCAAATCGGTCAACATGACCCAGACCAACACAGATTAAGGAGCACACAAACAAAACTGAAACAATGATAGTTTGCCCACGTGTATTTCCTCCCATGCATTGGCGAATTTTTATATTATGAGCTAAGCAAGATCAAAACGGAGCATGCATTTATTTTTGTAGGAAATTATGTAGCGAATATGTTCGTACACATCATTTTAAATACGTGCTCTTGTTTTTAGAGCTAATTGTTGTGTTCAATCGTGAATAACCTGAATTACTGAGCTTTTGTTATAGTATAGAATTACTATAGGTTTTATAACAACAAAATTAAAAAATTTAGGATGTTCAATTGACTACCTTTTCTTATATGTGGAGCCGCTTATGATTGGACTTTAATTTGGGTTGTTCAAAGTGGATTGATTTGTGGGCTAATTTTTTTAGTGGGTGTTCATTCGATTTTGGACTGAGTGTTCATTTATGTTTAGACTGGGTGTTCAAATTGAAAACTAACCTAATATTTTATATGAATTCTACTGATTTTGTTTTGTTTTGGGTGTTCATGTGACCATCCAAGATACAATGTGGAGCCGCCAGTGTCAGTACCATTGTGGCTAGTGGCTGCCACCGGTGGTGGGATTTCTAATGAGGAGACCAAATCACATGTATTCATAAATTAATAATAAAATACTGTCATGATATATTAATAACACAATTTTAAGGGGATATTTCTTCATCATTTTTATATACAAAACCTAGTTATAGTAGAAAAATTGGAAAAATTAGGGAGTGTAGGGGCCGGGCCCTACTTGCACCCCTAGGTCCGCCCCGGCTACCACCGGACCGGCCGACACAAACAAGAGATAAAGTTCACTGTTGATTGCGACATGAAAAATAGAAGTCCTCTCTTGAGAAATCCACATAACACTTTCTAGTTGAAACCTTTGTATCACTCTTTAGCTGATATGTGAAAGGAGGAACAGGGGGTAGAGTTGGATTTCATTCCCACGTTGGGAAGATCTAGGACATTTCTTGAACTTGATTTCTTAGCTATTATTTAGGACCCAATTATTTGTACATTGGCTGTTTATGTTTCAGTCTTTTCGTATCTATATTCTTTTCGAGTAGTCATTGTAGTGATCGTTTTGTGCTTTTTTCGTATCTATATTCTTTTTGAGACATTCTTGATTTGTTTTCCTTTGCCTTTGTATTTGGTTGTCGAGCCATAAAGGTAATTTTGTTTTTGTCAAAAGCCAAATTTCATGCTGTGAGTTTGAATGAATGAGGTGAGGTTCAAGCAGTTTTCTGTGTAATTAGCTTATTACGGCAGAGATGGAGATGAGTAAGGAAAATGAAAGTGAAAAGGAACCACTACAACAAATTACACAATTGCCAACCAAAAATCCGTACTAAAATAACTTAGTCTGCAATTTCTACACCATTGCCGACTAGATACCTTTTGGTTGGCTAATAGTGATTATAATCCCCTACTAAACTAATTTAGTCCAGAAAACTCTACATTTTCCGACTAGATTTTTGTTTGGTCGGGAATAATATGGCGCGAAAAAATAATTTTGGTGGGAATTTAATTACCGACTAAATCCTTGGTTGGCCATAGTTTTTCGTGAATTTAGTATTTGACAAAAAAAATTACCGGGGATATTTTTTATTTCCCTACTAAATAACTAGTTGGCAAATGTTGGATGATATTTCCCAACCAGATTATTTAGTCGGCAATGAGTTTGCAAAAAAATATTCATAGGCCACAGTACTTCTTCCGCACAAACGTGATCCAACCCATTACAAAATACTATTTTTTTTAGCAATTATTTTAGCAATCAAACCGTTGATTTTGTTGTTTTCTGATAAAAATCAATCATCTAAATTTTCTTCTCGATCAAGTTTAAAAAGATCATTGATCGGGACCCAATTATTTTTTTAATGGTACTTTTCGTCCGATTAAATCCTTAACAATACGCGATCTTATTAACCTACATATTCGTAGCTGCTCGTTTAAGATTGTCGGTCACATAAACAAATTAGAATTCAACATATTTGAAGCTTATGAAGCTTTCAAACCAAGTTTAAGCACGTTGGAACTTTATTCGATCAGTTTCTAATGCAGCAATTCAATTTACTCTAGATCAGCTTGATCAAAGTGCGTTTGAGATTGGCTCGATGTGCTTAGACATATTTGTAAAACTGGTTCAGATCATTTACTGGTCTTGATATGAAACCGGATAGTTAAAAAGGACAAAACAACTGATGGAGCTACAACTTCAAGTAGAAACAGGTGAGGCTGAAGGCATGATGCAGGTTCTTCTTTACGCAACTATGCTCACAAAACCCAACTATGCTCACTATGCTCATTACAAGTCCCCTGAGTCCGCTTACATACATACCTACTCACAAAACACAACTATGCTCGACCAATATATGAAGTTAAAGAGTAAAGGAATGCATACTGCTTGAAAGACGGAATGTTATTAGGAAATGAAAATAAACAAAGACAAGACTAGTCAATCTTGATTTTGGCTAGTTCGACAAAGCTTTGTGAGTTCCAAAGCATAAACCATAAAGGCGGAGCAAGCAATGACACAAATGGGAATTGCAAGGCCCAAAGATCGAATGTGCTAACACTGCATAAGTGCCTGTAATGAACGCAAGCGTCATTGCAAACAAGCCAATTATAACAAGCCAGATAGCTACCGCGTAGCGACGTCTCACCTTCTCCTCGTCTTTATGAAGTATTGTGGAAAGTGAGGCAGAGAGATATAAAAAAACTGAGGAAGTGGAGCATATCACGGCTATAGTGTTGGTTATGACGAATGCTTTGAAGGCTGCATCTCTCACTAGAACCGCCCTCCCTTCATCTTCACCTTGCTGACTGTAGCCACCAGGTATCGTGAAACTGGCTGCGAAAGAGATGGTTGCTAGTAGTGTTGCCACTACCATATTAGTCTTAGCAGTTTTTTGTACCTGATCTGCTTCCTTTTCAAAATATTCTAGAGCCTTTTTTCCTCGTTCTTCATTTTCTTGTTTTTCCTTTTCTCGTTCTGCTTTTTCTCGTTCTTCTTTTTCTCGCTCTGTTTGCTTTATACTCATCTTCCAGTTGATTATGCTTTCTCGATCCTTCCTCACTGTATCTCTCCCATTAGAATTCAGAATTTGTCGTGGCCAAGCCTTGGTATTGTCCTGTTTCCAGTTTTGCTACGTGATGAGTTTGAAATGGCACATATATACATACATATCCATACAATTCATGTGTCTACGAAACCTTTATATTTTATTCACATAACCGCAAGAGTAATCAGAATTATGTAGGAGTTTTAAACACTTTAAATAAGTAAATCAATGCAAAACCTTTACAATGCGAATTGAAGAACAATTTCCCAATAGAATGGGTTTTGTTCAAATCAAAAAAGAAAAGGCATGTGGAGAGGATATTTTTAAGTACTTTTAGTACTCAGACTTGCTCCAATTATATGAGTTCGTGCTACACTTTTCATAATTTTTGTTTAGCTTTTTGTAGTAATTCTTGAGATTTATTGTTAGCCTCATTGAGAGGAATTGGAAAAGTATGAAATGTAGACTGAAGTTGAAAAAAGTTCATAAAAGACAACGCAACGAACAAAAGGAATATATATATACCAGATGTTTGGTATCTTTCTGTTTTTAGTGAACCTTTTTTTGCTTTTGATCACAATTTAATTTTTTTATCTTTCAGACTTCTCTGGTCGAGACAGATGAGTAATATGAAAAAGTGTTTTGGATATAAATGATAAGGTTGTCCATCTCTTTAGCAGCTTAAGCATTTAGATGAGTTAGTATTTAAAATCAATTAAAAATAAAGCATGAATTCAACAAAAATTGAAAAAAGACGAACAAAATACCGAAACAAAAAATACCAAAACTATTAGCATGAAATAACCCTAAGTATTACTTGACGTGGTGCATTCCGCAAATTTTAATTATTTATTTCTTCTCCTTGGTAGATAAATCTTAAGTTCAATTTAGTTAAAATGACATGCAAATGGGATGCAACTATAATAAAGCTCATAGTTCTTATATACCCATTATAAATCTAGGGAAATGCTATAATACATATTCCTATTTGGGTGTGTATCATATCCACCCCTGAAAATTTACGAATCGATTACCATTAACCGAAGAAAAATCTTTCGAAAGCAAAAGAATCTTAACCATATATAGAATGGCCACACCACATCCTTACCTCGCTATATTTTACCTCAGAAGGTGTACAACTTTCATAGTTGACAGCATAAATATCAGCTCCAGGGTAATCGAGAAGCTCCTTATCTTTCCTATTGGAAGCAAGCAAATGGAGAGGCGTGTTACCTTCGTTGTCTTTCTGGTTAATAAGATAGGTTACCCAAGGCCTTTCAAGGATAAAGTCGGTGGCCCAATTTATCTTATAATACGCCGCAATATGAAGAACGTTTTTCTCTTTATTGTTCACCATCTCCCAACAATCTGGACAATTTGATAAAAGCTCCTTCATTATGCTTACATCTCCTACAGCAGCAGCTATATTAAGCGCCGTGTTCCCTTCATCACCTTTTGCAGCAGCATACGCCACCGATTTATCAGTTTCTAATAGCATCTTAACTGCTTCAACGTTCCTGCAGCGAGCAGCAGAGTGAAGAGTTGTCCATCCGTATGCGTCTGGTTTCTTGATTGGATCTTCGTTCCATTCTAGCAGTGCATTTAACATTCCAGCTGAAAAAGAACATCAGAGAAATAGCAGCTGATAAAGGGGAATATATATTACGTACGGATTAAAAAAATCTACTTTCGTACACACACTAAAGAAACGAAACCACAAACAAAGGCTTAAGAGAACCAAGATATATAACTCTTGATTTTTCGTAAAATATGCTTCTGCAAATAAAAGAAAAGGGCTTTCGAGCCTTCTCGCACTTGTAATTTAAAAATTACAGAATAAAGTTGGTTGCGACAAACCTGTGAAGCGGTGAAGTGTCGCCGCGTGCAATGCCGTTCTACCACCCGGGCCACCATAAGTTGGGGATGTGCAAGTTTTCAAGAGCATAACCACTACGTCCACGCTACCTCGCTCAACAGCCAGGTAAAGTGGAGTTTCCATAGCATTGTTGATGGGATGTTGAAACTCTGGATCTTTTCTAGCTAACAATTTGACCACTTCCAAGTACTTGTCTTTTTTCAAGAGGCAATTCCGCGCTGCCATGTGCAAGGCTGTGTCTTTGTTCACATTCGTAGCCCTCAACATCTTCTTAGCCTCCCCACCTAAGCCACTTTCAACTACTTGCTCCATATTTTCCACACACTCTATGAGCGCTTTGACTATGTCGGTGTACCCTTCCCTGGTCGCCATATGAAGTGGAGTTTCGCCTCTGAAATTCGCTCGACGTAACAATGAGGGGCACACTTCTAAGATCTCGAGCACGCATTGCAATTGACCGAACTGCGCCGCAACGTTGAGAGCAGTGTTCCCATTAGCTGTGGTTTGGATTTTGAGTTGGTCATTGTGTTGCCTTAGGACATCAACTTTGCCTTCGCTGGCAGCAATGTAAAGGCTTCGATCCATGGTAACTACAATGAAACAGTACCTATTTTTATTTGGGTTCTTGCCCTTTGCAACCCCCGATACCGATATTTATAAGCCCTGGCGCCAAAGTAGCAAAGTTACTCCAACTATTTCCTCCCTCATCACTCTAATAATATATGCCTCGACCTTACTTTGAAACTTATGAATCTCTTTTTATAGCATTGTTCTGTTCTTTTTTGCCTTTTTGTACTTTTCTTGAAAAACTTTCCAAGGTATTGTTGTTTAATCAAGTCACCCATGGCAGTCTTTTAACATTCGGAGTTTTTTTTGAACGCGAAAAAGAATTTTATTAAATTTTAGAAACGGATTACAAAGATCAAAGAGGACCAAGCAAAGAAGGCATCCTAACTAGGTTGGTATCCCATCGCACGAGAATCATCTGCTTTAGAATCTAATGCATTTAGTAGTATATAGTACTCTGTATTAGATAGGCATTTACCAAATGCTTGAATTCGTATTTCAAGCACGGCTCTCTCTTTCATATGCCTTTTGTTTTATGGTAACTTAAGTGTTGGGGCCAACTTAAGCGCACATCGAGCACCTCTGATGGATCAATCTGATTGTCCATTTGCGGGGGACCGATTTAAAACTGGTGCAAAGTTGTCGTTTAAACTCACTACTTAAACTGCACAAGATTTGATACCACATTCTAAATTTTTGCATTTACCAGCTTTAATAATTGAATACCTCTCCATATCAAAATTTAAGCAAGTACTTGCATTTCCAAATCTTTTTTGTGACCTAACCACTGTAAAAATAGTTTTAAACTATGCTGATCAAAAAAAAAAAAAAAAAAAGTTTTAAACTATCCATTTATGGTATAGCCACGGTGTGTTTGTTTTAATTCAATGTCAGGAACAATATGGACATAATAAGAGAAAGTGATGACCATGCCCAATCATGATACCTACACTTAGGAAACGCATGTGAATTGTGAAACGCAAATGAAATTTTTTTCTTTTTTCCCCATAGGTTGGGATTTTAATGGCTAAAACTCTTCTTATCTTCTTAAGATATTGTTAAGCAGTACTTGGCCTGTATCATTATAAGCATGCTGGATTGACTTCTCATCCTTGCCATTAGAGGCATCAGGCTCCTAATGCTGTCGACTCTTACACCCCTGCTTCACTGCCAGTTTCGGAGTCTGGTTACACAATAGAGTCCTCAGGGTAGTGCCACTATCATCTGACCGAGTAGCTAAATTCTTCGCCCGTTTGGTTATTAATTTTGTTGTTATCATCCGAAGGGCTGATGCTCCAAAAGGGCTCCTAATGCTGTCACTGTCAGACTCTTAGACCCCTGGTTCATCGCCTGTTTCGGAGTCTGGTTACACAATAGAGTCCTTGGGTTCCTTTGGAGATGCGCTCCTCAGGGCAGTGCCACTATAATCCGATCGAGTAGCTAAATTCTTCGCGCCTTTCTTTTTTTTTTTTTTTTTCCCGTTTGGTTATTTTGATGTTATCATCCGAAGGGCTAATGCTCCAAAAGGGCTGATCTACTTGTTTCTTAGATGAGCTCCTATTTGGATAGCCTTAATGTGTGAGTGTCGTATCAATGTTATTCTCGTACTTTTATTCCCTAGCTATTAAGCCCTTTGAGACTTTCAAGTAGTCTCCTACAGAAGGTAGTGACATTTTGAACTGGGTGTAAATTGGATGTTTATGTTTCAGTCTTTTTCGTATCCATATTCTTCTCGCGTAGACCATAGTTGTGGTAGTAATTGTTTTGTGGAATTTACTAGTCTTAAAGTAGGTCATGAACCTTATTCTTTTTTCAAGCAATGATGGTAATATTTTTCTTTTCTTTTTTCTTTTTTTTTTAAATATTTTATCGAAACCAAATTTCTTGCTTTGAATTTGATTCAATGAGGTGAGGTTCAACCATCGTTCTGTGTAATTACCTTTATTATTGCAGAGATAGAGATATTGGGGGATATTAACAGTGAAAAGGAGCAGGTTTTCGTTGTCGCTCATTTAAGATTGTCATCACGTAAACAAAGTAAGCTAGGTAAATCTATGTTTATATCCTTTCGACTTAAGATTGTTGGCACATGTATACGGAAGGCAACAAAGGGTTCACATTGAAGTGTGATTCTAAATCCAAGGTTAGGATTGTCCAAATTGGAGCAAGAAGGACTAATGTATTATTTTTTCAAAGTCGAAAGGGAAATATCAGTAATTTGGAGCTAATTAAGCTTCCAAACTAAGTTTAAACAACTTATTACTTGACAAGTGTATAATGTCTAAAAGGTTCAAATTGCTCGAGATCAGCTTGATGAAAGCTCAATTGAGTTTTAACATATTTATAAAGCCGGTTCAGATCGATCATTTATCAGGCTTAATGAAACTGGAAAGTTTAAAAAGACAAAACACCTGATGGCTCATGGTGCTACTACAGCTTCAACTAAAAACAGGGGAGGCTGAAAGGCTGCAATGTTAATTATATTAAATTTTATACATTTTGGCAACCAGAGAACAAGAAAAATGAAAAGGAAGAAGAAAAAATATATATATGGTCATCTTCATCGACTGTTCTTATATATATATATATATATGTATATATATGTTGTCGGTGTTAGGCTGGAATCGTATGTGTTGTGGATCGAGCTTTATGAACTGAAGAGCTTCGTTTCGACCAGTTAGAATTGAAGATAGCTTTCATATACATGCAAGATGGGATAACATACAGTTGAACAAAAGTACATTGTTGAGTAGAGATCCATACATGGTCAGTTGTTTATATTTGTTTCAACATGAGGCCTTCACAAGCAAACGGTTAAAGGCCTAATGAGTGGGTGTTCGACCCCCTTCAAGCTCACTCTTTGCCATCCTTGTGTATTCAACAAAATATAAAATTAAAGGGATGCAAGCAATAATACAAGTGGACACGGCAAGTGCTATAGAGTGTGCTAGCACGACAAAAGCAGCAGTGATGAAGACAAGCACCATGACAAACATGGCAACTAAAACAAGAATCCCCGCTGCCGCAAAGCGATGCACGGCACGCTCTGTACCGTCTTTCATTGTACCGTCTTCCTCGCTAGTGTACAACATTCCAGTGAAGCATAAAAATATAGGTGCAACGGAGCATACCATGGCTATGGTGTTGGTTATGACAAATGCTTTGAAAGCTGCAGCTCTTGCTAGGATTGCCATACCTTTGTCTTTACCTTCGTTGCTATTATAGCCGCCTGAAATTGCGAAAGCTGCTGCGAAAGGTGATGGTGGCGATAAGTGCAGCCACTACAACCAAGGTTTGGTATATTTTAAGTACATCGTCTTGTGTTTCCTTTTCGAACTTTTTATCTGTTTCTTTTTTCGTTTTTCTCTTCTCTTTTTCATGTCTACGAGCTCTCTTCAATTTTGCTCTGTTATCATGAGAATTGATGGCTATGCTTCTCCCGCCACTAATTCCCAAATCCAAAGAGCTGTCATCCTACATTTTTTGTTAGGTGATCAGTTTAGACAAATTAATGATATAAAAAAAAAGGTGCTACTATAAATATCAATATTTTACATTAAACCTCCATAAAATCACATTTATCTTAGTTTCCTAGACAAAACCAGAGAGAGAGAGAGAGAGAGAGAGAGAGAGAGAGAGAGAGAGAGAGAGAGAGAGAGAGAGAGAGAGAGAGAGAGAGAGAGAGAGAGAGAATTTAAAGTCGATCACAACTTAGGTCATTGATTTCTCGGCGTAGTTGGGTAAATTTCATAATTTTCGTAGGAATTAATATTTTGCAATATCTAAGTAGTAGATAAATAAAATTAAATCACTAATGACAATTTGTTGGAACTTGTGGCTCATATGGAGAGGTACCGAGAAGTTCTAATGAAAGCCAGATGCCGAGCAGAGCGGAGTGGAGCTAACTAGTTTCTTGTGAATTCCGCTATGTCAGGGGATAGTTTCTCTCTTCGGTATAATAGATCAAATTACCCCTTCAACATATTTTATTCTCTCAACACAATGATTTAATGAGTGCAACCAAGTAACTTTAATTTATTATCCACCGAGTCTTATCCACCATGTATCAGCTACTACTCAAACTAAGAATAAGCTAATCTTTTCTTATTAGCTAATCTCCCCTTGTCCCCCTTTTTTTGTTATATATCCACTCAAAACCTTATCCGTTCGGCAAACGTGCTGGAAGTGCAAGTAGTGGCCCAAACCAAATGAGGTGTGCTAACTAGTTTCTCGTGAATTCCCCCTACAACATATTTTATTCTCTCAACACAATGATTTAATGAGTGCAACCAAGTAACTTTTACATTATCCACCCAGTCTTATCCACCATATATCAGCTACCTACTACTCAAACCAAGTATAAGCTCATTTTTCCTTATTAGCTAATCTCCTCTTATCCCCCCTTTTTCTTATATATCCACTCAAAAGCCTATCCGTTCGACAGACGTGCCGGAAGTGCAAGTAGTGGGCCAAACCAAATGAGGTGTGCGTCGTACACAATATGCTAACTCCATCGCACTCGTGGACAAAAGGCCAAAGGGCCTTTGCCCATGAAATTGCATCCGGCGAGTGTTTGAAGGGGCTGAGCTTCTAAAGATAAGTGTCGCGTGGATGCTAAGTTGCAAGGTTTGGCCACGTGGCAGTTGCCTACATGGACAATTAGTCACGAGTCATGTCACAAGACACGAGCCCGGCACGCGTTTACTAGGAGCCTAGGTATACTATAAATAGGAGGCATAACAAAAGGAAACATTGGCTTCTCAGAATGAGATATGATATTATGCAATGAGAAGAGATTGTACTTACAACATATGTTGCTGCAAAGGTTGGCATCTTTTCCACCTCAAAAGTGGACCATACTAAATTCATTGGGGTCATGTTTCTGTTGTTGAAAGCATTCTTATCTGCTCTACTGTGCTTCCATAGCTCATGTACTTCACAATCAGAATACATAAGCAGATGGAGAGGTGTGTTACCTTCATTGTCCTTTTGGTTTATAAGATGTCGTAACCATGGCTTGCCTATTATAAATTTCATACCTCTTTCATCCTCCATCTTGACTGCAATGTGTAGAATATTTTGCCCTTTGCTGTTGACCATTTCCCAACAATCTGGATTCTGGGACAAAAGCTCTTCCATTACTCCTACGTGCCCATGAGTTGTGGCGATGTGTAGAGCTGTTTCCAAACCGTCCTTGTTTGTAGTAGAAATGTTAACCAGCGATTCACTTGTTTCTAGTAGTTGTTTAACTCCCTCTTTATTCCCATTGCGTGCAGCGCAATGAAGTGGTGTCCACCCGTACATATCTACTTCCTTAATTATATCTTTCTTCCACTCCAGTAACCTTTTTATGCTTTGACCTAAGCAAATCAAAGAAAGGTTAAAGCATTAGTAAATGAAGAAATAGAAGAGACAAACAGAAAAAAAGAAGAAGATATATCGACGGGACGGGAGTTGCCATCAAAAGATCGAATAATGTCTTCATATTTGGCATGAAACGTTTGAATGTGGCACTGCACAACACAAGCACGGTCTTAGACGAGCAGGACACGGAAGTGGGTCTGGCATCACACATCACGGGTCTCGACGGGTAAGTACACAGAGAGCACTACACAAAATATTACTTTTTGATGTACCAATTCTTTAAAATTTTAATAAATAAATTGAATCACTACGTCATTAGTAATAGAAAACTAAAATTAGTGCTACCTAAATACCCCACTAATTACGATGCATACTTAAGCAAATTATACTGTTAAGTGGGCCAATGTGGTTAAGAACAAGAGTCTCGGGGGACTTGGCCTTAGAGATTCTGGGAAAGCTAATATTGTGGCCATGGCTAAACTGAACTGGCGGTTCACGGGGAGGAGGACTCTCTTTGGACCAAAGTCCTTAGGGGAAAATACGGGAATCCGGCCAATAGCCACTACAAACCCTCATTCTTGTGGCGTAGTCTGTGTAAGGGTTACCCCTTGCTAATTTCAGGTTGTAGGAAAGTTATTCGAAATGGTAAGACAACCTTGTTTTGGACAGATAATTGGTTGGGCAATGGTGCCTTGCGTACTATGATTGATGGGCCCCTAAATCAAACGGATTTGTCTCTTAAAGTTAGCGATGTGTGGATTAACAATCAATGGGATTTTAATGTGTTATCTTTTGTGCTCCCTAGCCCCATTATTTACCTTATTAGAGGCACTCCTTTTTCGTGGTTTAGCGAGGAAAATGATTTTTACATTTGGAATTCCAACTCCGGTGTGTTCTGTCCTAAAGTTGCGTACAATCTAGTCACCCTTCCTTCTTTCACTGAACCTATTTCCAACTGGTCTTGGGTTTGGAAAATAAATGCTCATCCTCGAGTTGTCTATTTCTTTTGGTTAGCTCTCCAAAACCGTATTGCCTCTAAGGAGTTCTTGTTTCTGCGTCATATTACACCAGACCAAACTTGTCCTCATTGTCACAATTCTTTGGAAAATCCCATGCATATCCTCCGGTTCTGTCCGCTAGCTCAGTTGTTCTGGGAGGAAATTGGTGTGTTACCTGGTTTCTTTGATTCAAATCATAGTTTTGCAGAGTGGGTGTATCGATTTTGCCACGATAAAAAGATTCACTCATCAGGCCATCCTTGGAGCACTATTTTCCCGATGGTATGCTGGTGCTTATGGCTTAATAGAAACAGGAGGCACTTTAATTTGGTGAACAATGAAACTACTCCTCTTGTTTCTGTTGGAGAATGTCTTAACCGTATATTGGAATGGGAGTTGTTTGGCAACAACTTTAGTAGCCGGCGTGGTGTTCCTTTCACGATGAATGTGGGTTGGGTTCCTCCACATATAAAATGCCTCAAATTAAATGTGGATGGAGCAAGAGCAAATGGTGGTATTGCAAGCACTGGGGGTTGTTAAGAGATGTCCACGGCAACTGGGTGAAAGGGTTTCAAAGGAAAATTGGTCAAACTTCAGCCTTAGGAGCCGAACTCTGGGCTCTTAGAGATGGTTTAAAAATGGCCGCAGATCTTGGCATTACGGGATTTGAAGTGGAAATGGATGCTTTGCAAGCCGTGTCCTTAATTTCTAACCAATCCACCAATCATCCGCTTAGTTCTATTATCTGTGATTGCAGGCAACTTCTCGAGTGTAGCGGATCCACCCTCCGCCATGTTAGAAGAGAAGCAAACCGGGGTGCTGACATGCTTGCGAAGAACTCGTTGGGTTTATGTAATTTTAATTATGTTACCTTAGCGGAACCTCCTGTTTTTCTGTTTCAACAATTGGCTGAGGACTCTGTAGGGGTTAAATACCCCATGACTATTTATGCTTAGTTTATAATATCGCCTTTTTACCAAAAAAAACATACCAATTTTTTTTAATTATTATTTTTTTAATAAATTGAGTCACTACATCATTGGCAATAGATAACTAAAATTTGTACTACCTAAATACCACTAATTACGATACGTACGTAAGCATATTGTACTGAAATAGAACATACTTATCAATTTTATTGATTTTATTAAGTAAATTGAATCACTACATCATTAGTAAAAACTAAAATTAGTACTACCTAAATACCACTAATTACGATACATAACTTAAGCATATTATACTGAAACATAACATTTTATAATTCCTGTGTTGATAAATAGTAATTAGGAACCATTCACTGAAAATACAAGAACATAGCAGTTTAACCAAGTAAATATAAAAGTACCAGTTCAAAGAAAAAGTATAGATAAGCATATAGGTAGATATAGCTGTTACATAGTGTTTTTTTTTTTTTTTTCCCCAATGAAACTCGGTTGGAGATGTGCCTACACGGGGATGGTACGATTAAAAAACTGCAAGGCACGATACGACACGATTAAACAGGCCAATAAAAATAGTTGGTCTAAATGGGCCGGCCGGTCCGGGCCGAGGCCGTTTGACAACTCTGTATCTATAAGCTCAATTAGCATGCCCTTTTGAAATCGGAGTATAAGCATGTGGAACTTTATTTGCTTATAGGTGCTTTGGATATGTTTATAAGTGATTTAACATCTAGCAACTGCAACTAAAAGGAGAGGGGTTTGGAGTCTTCTCTTACTTACAATTTCACCGTCACAAAATGAAGTTGGTTGCGACAAACCTGTTAAGTCATTGAGTATTGCCGCATGCAATGCCATTCTACCACCTGGGCCACCGTAAGTTGGCGATGTGCAAGTTTCCAAGAGCATAACCACTATGTCCACGCTACCTTGCTCACTAGCCAGGTAAAGTGGTGTTTCATCAGCATTGTTGGCGGGATGTTTGAACTCAGGATCTTCTTTGGTTAACAATTTGATCACTTCCAAGTACTTTTCCTGTTCCAAGTGGCAATTCCGTGCCGTCATGTGCAAAGCGGTGTCTTTGTCCACATTTGTTGCCCCCAACATCTTCTTAGCTTCCCCACCCCAGCCGCTTTCAACTTCTTGCGCTCTTTTTTTTGCACACATTATGAGCGCTTTCACTATGTTGGCGTACCCTTCCCTCGCCGCTAGATGTAGTGGTGTTTCACCTCTGATATTCACTCTGCGTAACAACGAGGGACACACTTCTAAGATTGCGGCCACACATTATAATTGGCCGAATTGAGCTGCCACATGGAGAGCAGTGTTCCTATTGGCTGTGGTTTGGATTTCAAGTTGGTCAGTGTGTTGCCTTAGGACATCAAATTGGCCTTTGCTAGCAGCAATGTAAAGCCTACGGTCCATGGTAATTTGGGTTCTTGCCCTTTGCAACCCCCTATTACGTATATTTATAGTATAAGCCCTGGCTCCAAAGTAACAAAGTTACACCAACTATTTCCTCCCTCATCACTCCAATAATATATTCCTCCATCTTTATTTTACTCTCTGCAATGAATTTTTCTCTTTGTTGCTTTGTTATGTTCTATGTTGCCTTTTTGCAATTCTTTGCTTGAAAACTTTCAAAGGTATAGTTGTTTAAGTAGCTTATCCTTGGTAGTCTTTTTGACATGCAGAGTTTTCAAAGGTGAACTGGTTGAAAATTGATCAATGCAAGATTGAGTTCGGCTCGATGAGGTTAAAACATATGGTACTACAGCTTCAACTAGAAACAGGGGAGGCTGAAATGCTGCAATGTTGGTTAAATTAAATTTTATACTTTTTGCCGATCAGAGAACAAGAAAAATATTGTTGGCGTTGTTTAGTTGTCCGATTGCCATGAATCGATCGATTTTGATTACATATACACGTGAAGACTTTGCGAATTATTGTGCAAAATGGATGGTATATGTTTTTTAAGTTCAACCTTATAATTTACAAAACAAAATGGAACTTATTCGCATATTTATCCGTATCTAATCATATATATTTTCGTAGACTTGTAGATACATACTTTCTAGGAGTGTGAATTTCAAAATATATTTTTACAATCTTATTCGTTCATTTCTTTTTAGTACCAATCAAATATGATTTTTATGGATAATAACTTTTATGTGTGTACTTACAAAATGAATGGCTTTGGATCTTCAGTTGAGACCCATGGTAAATTGGCCTAAGCCAAGTTTAGAGCTTTAAAGGATGTTTAGCCCAACCTAACTTATTTTAAGGCCTTCAATACATTGATAGGAAATTTTTGAGAGCTAAAGGACAATATTAGACAAAATACCCTTAATGAACCCCCACCACTCATGGGCACCATGTGGAGGAATCTTCTGTGGACAAAAGCAAAAGGTGGGTGTTGTTCCCATGTGGACAATTTACTGTTTACTGTTTATTGAAAGCGAAAGGTGGGTGTTCCCATGTGGACATTACCCCAGTCCTCGACATTTTGTGACCAACCCTCCCCGTCTGACACAAACCCACCACTTCTGACCCATCCCGTCTCTCTCTCTCTCTCTCTCTCTCTCTCTCTCTCTCATGTGCCATTAATTGATGGCGTGGGACAATTAATTTCCCCCTCTTCAATTTTGGGGTTCAATTTTAGAGGGTTTAGGCTCTTTGGAGTAGGGTATAGTGTATTTAGGCACTTAGAGTGCACTTTCCAATTATAGAGTTTTAGTAATTTAGACACTTTCATAGGGTACCATAGGGTTTTAGATACTTTCATAGGGTACCCTAGGGTTTAGGTTTAGGGTGCACTTTCATAGGGTACGCTAGCGTTTTAGGCACTTTCATAGGGCACTCTAGGGTTTAGGTTTAGACACTTTTATTAGGTTTAGACACTTTTATTAGGTTTGGAGGTTTATGTACTTTCATGGGCTAGCGGGGGCATTTTTTGAATGTGTGAGTGATTTGTCCTCTTGACATTAAGGAATTACTTTGTCTCATATATTTTCCATGATTGACCCCTACACCATGTTTTTGGCGAAGAAAGACTCTGTTAGGGCCGTTCAAAAAAAGAAAAGAAAGACTCTATTTGGTGATGTGCTTGAGAGACGTGTTCAAAATGGTTTGTAGTTTGTACATACTACATAGCATGACTCTTCGTTTTTGGTGGTTTAATAATAAAGTTAACTTACCAAATATAAGTGTAGCAGTTATTTTTTGGCATGTCTTTGTCACTTGTCATAGGAACCAAGGTTGCCTTATTTATGCTTGTGCTCCGCGAAACAAAATCACACCCCCTTTTTTGTCTTCCTCAAGCTAATGATATATTCCTTCCATCTTTTAACCTTCAATACATTTGATCTTTTGCTTTATCTGATTCCAAATTAAAAATACAGTGCTCTTTGCCATTTTTGATAGCATCGACAACCTTCAAAGTTATATGTTCACAGAATGGACCCCTTCATGGAGGAATCATTTTGAATTCCAAATGAAAACTTTGATTTGCATCAAATTATTTCCCTTTTCTTTTTTTTTGTGGATCTAGTTATCGATTATACTACCGAGTATGCATAGTTCACTGGTTAGAAGATGGCCACAACTACTGGGAGGGCAATCGGAGCGATATGGTGGAGCCGGGACCAAAAGTCTATTGGGATGTAGTTTTAGTTCAATTAGTTTATCCCTAATTTTCTAATGCTAAAGATATATTTCTTTTTGGATCCACAAAAACGCCTAAAAGGCAAATGGTAAAGATTCAACCCACTTAAAATGAAAGAGATGGAATCTCAAAATTTCTCAGTACTTGCTACTTCCTTCCCAACAACCAGGAAACTTGATTTACCTTGCAGAGAATCGAGTAATAGGCTGCCCGGCCCCTGGGGTGCACAGTGTTGCACCTGAGCTCCTTGGCGAGTGCAATTTTGTTAAAGAGCTTGAACAAAATCCTCTCTCTTATGGGTTGAAATGATATCGGCCGGTCCCACTCTTGCAATACACTTTTTTGGTAAGAATGCATCACTTTTTGGTGGAAATTAAAATGACTTACCATTTTAGATACTCCAAACCTCTGTATCCTCGGTCTAAAAGGAACTAGGCAAGGATTAATTTGGTTTTTGATCATAGGGAATTATTACGTACGTACTTATCTACCCCTACAAAATGGATACAAGTGCCTTTGCAATAGTTGAAGGGGCAATGTATAGGGACGGAGTGCGGACCCGATCACGGGGGTGGCACATTTCAATGAAAACTACTTACATGTTGTGCGGAAAATTATGGAGGAACAATTTAATTACGAAGTCATATATTTAGGTTTTGTTGTGGGATTTTTATGAAAAATAAACAAGGCTTCCTCCAAAATGGTATTTAAATACAAGACATACGATATTAATTTTTTTTTATCCCTCCGACAATACTCCCAACTGCAATTTTTCATTTTTTTTCACAATTTTTTTGTGTGTGTGTGTGTGTGTGTTGTATACCCATACATAACTAGTCGAACCACTTTAGTTTATAAAAAATATTTACATGTTCAAAAGTCCGGGTGATACCTATCCACCCCTCTCTATAATAGTACCTTTTCAAAATAAAATAAACCAGTAGCTCCAACAGTCGCCGATTTCTGCTTTTTCCTTGGCAAAGACTACAAAAATTAAATAAATTGACAAGTTTCCTGGATGCCGGAGTCAATGAGAAATCTCCATTTCACTCTACGTGTAAAACGATGAATAATTTGTAACCTATTCATACAAATAGGTAAATCGATCAACATAATTGTAAATTCATTTGCATTGTACATTCATACCTACCATAGCCCGTAAATAAACATGCAATAAAAATGCAAAACTTTAAGAAAAATTTTAATGTTCAAATGTGTCACGTTCCTCTCCAATTAGTAAAAAAAAAATTGCAAACCTTGAGAGAGAGAGAGAGAGAGAGAGGAAGTATATCAGTAAAAAAAATAAAATACAAACTGGGACAAGTTCCTCATTGTTCAAGCTTTTACTCTTTTATATTTACTATCATTCTTAATTTTATTTTTTTGAAACCATGTGCCACCTCCCCTTCATAACTCCGTCCTGGTTATTGGACTGCACATATTATTTAATGGAAGCATTTACTACAAACAACAAAACATTCATTCGGCACGCAAACACCTAGGAAAATGTAAAGATACATCATGCTTTTAGTTTCCAGATACAAGGGGAAACAACCAAACTAAAGTTTTTTTTTTTTGTTATATGTCCTGTATACCTTCGCCAAACTATATTTCAGTTCCTTTAAAGAAAGGAGAAAGGAAATGCCGCCAACAACAACAATTGGGAGGCCTAAAGAATGTGATAACATTGAATAATTGCCTGTAATGAATGCAACCATCATTGCAGCCATGGCAATGATAATAAGATAGAAGGCACGAACGTGCCTTACTGGCCGTCTATATTCATGGATGTTAGCTGAGGCGGTGACGTACAGGAAGACTGAGGAAATTGAGCATAATACGGCTATAGCGTTCGCTGTAACAAATGCTTTGAAAGCTAATTTTCTCACTAGAGTTGGCATGCCGGCTTGCTGATCTGAGCCTGGGTTGGAATCATAGCCGCCAGGGATCGTGAAACTGGCAGTGAATGTGATGGTTGTTATAAGTGTAGCCACTATCACGTGGGTCTTCGCCATTTTGTTGCTGGCTTTTACTCTGTAGTCCTCTTCACTTCGTCTTGCCTTTTTCCACTTTTTCAGTTGTTTTGAACGAGCATTCTTCCACGGTGCTATGTTGTCTCGGTCATTGCGCCAAATATTTCTCCCACTAAGAATGTTTCCATATGGATATGGTATTTGTGTGCGGCCTTTATGCTAAACAATTTTTTTTTCCAACATAGAGAAAACAACTTTTTTAATACTAGCATAGTAAATTCATACATCTTCAACTTTTGAAAATTTGAACTTTAATTTAATTGGCATCGTTACCTGAGACCATGTTACCTCCCGAGGACTCATGTTTTCATTGTTGAATATAAACAAATATCCACGATATTTCCTCAAAAACTGCCAGCCATAAACATCAAATGCAGCAATCAAATGGAGAGGCGTGTTTCCCTCATTGTCTTTCTGATTTATTAGTTGGCTTGACCATGGCATTTTTAAGATAAATTCACGCACCCTTTTCCTCTCCAGATCCACCGCAACGTGAAGAATGTTTTGTCCTAGACAATCGACCGTCTCCCAACATTCTGGACATGCTGATAAGATCTCTTCCATTACCCAGACATTCCCTACAGCAGCAGCTATGTGAAGAGCTGTTTTTCCGCCATCTTGGTCTCCAGTTCTATTGTGCGCCAGTGAATTATTCGTATCCAGTATCTGTTTAACTAGTTCTACTATACCACAACGTGCAGCATAGTGAAGTGGTGTCCAACCATGTGCGTCTGGTTTGTCGATTAGTTCCGGCTTTCGTCGCAATAGTGTTGTAGCGATTTCTGCAAACAAATGAAACCACAAAAAGTAAATCGCAATCAATGCATATCATGGCATCGAGATTCTATCATGACAAAATGTCGAATGTTACTGCAGTAAAAATGGTGTTACAGAATAAACATTTATAAAAACAAGTACTCCATCCATCTAAAAAAGTTAGTCCATTACGAAAAGACATGTAATTTTTTGTTATAATAAAATAAAGTACTTCCGCTTATATTGGTACCAAATTTTGTATGCATGGAAGTTTTTCATTTTACCATTTGAAAAATACAGGACTTTTTATGGTGAACTGGCTTTTTCAGACAGATAGAGAGTAATTGAGTTGGTTTAAGAGACTGATGTCGGAACAAACCTGGCCTTGTTAGTACTGCTGCCGCATGCAATGCTGTACTACCATCAGGGCCACTAAAAAGTGGCGATCTGCAATTATCCAAGATTACGACCACCATGTCATAATTCCCTCTCTCAACGGCTAGGTACAATGGAGTTTCCTCGGCTTTGTTGGCGGGATGTGAAAACTCTTGATCTTCTCTTGCTAAGACTCTCACGATCCCGATGTGCTCATTCTGCACTGCCATGTGCAAGGCTGTGTCTTCATCCGAATTCATCGCCCTCAACAACTCCTGGGTTGTTCGCCCTTCGCCTTCGACTTCTTTTGCTTGTTTTATGAGCTCTTCAACTACACCAGAGTTCCCTTCCCTCGCTGCAATATGAAGGGGAGTCTCGTTTTTGCAATTCTTCGTGTGTACCAGAGAGGGTCGGCACACTAGTAAGATGCTCTCCACGCAAGATAATTGGCCAAACTGAGCCGCGACGTGAAGAACGGTATTTCTGTTGTCGGTGAGTTCGACGTCAAATTGGTTAATGTATTCGTTGAGGATTTCAACTTGGCCTTCCATGGCGGCTTTGTATAAGCGAGGAATCATGGTTACTGGAATGGGAGAAAGACTATGGTATTTTTGCTCAGCAAAGAAGAAATATATAGATACTTCCTCCTAGTAGTGTGAGTTGTATTTTTAATAACTAAGCGTCCGGACAAGTTTAAATGGACCTCGATTAATTTTAGTGGCCCATATCACCAACTTTCTAGTACTCCAGTATTTTTTAGTTCGGATCCATTCATTTGCTTGGTTTATATTTTAGTGCCGTTCAATTTTATTTTGATTTTTTTTTGTAGAGGCAACTTGCATGTATGGACCTACGTACAAAATCAATGCCTCGAATCGTCACGGAACCCCACATTATTGGGTGATGTATTTGAGAAGCATTTTCGAAATGGTGTGTACATAACATGACTTTTCAATACATACTCCGTATTAGATAGGCATTTAACACACGCTTGACTTCGTATTTCAGAGCCGACATGTAAACTTGGTATGGTTTTTTTTTCTATTGCTTATACAATTCACTACAACAAAATTGTCGGATCGCCACGGATCGATTTTGTCTCCATAGATACGTGAAGACCTGCGAATTGTTATACAAAATGAATGGTAGATGTGGGCATAGTAAAAAATAATTTTTTTTTAAATTAATGAATGACATCATTTGTGTAGGACTCCAGAGTGAGCCCATAATATGATCTAGGACAAATTTTGTACATAATCGATCCGTTATATGCTTTCTTTATTATTACCTCATAGAAAAGGAATTACTATTAGATTACTACTCCATCCGTTCCATTTTAAATGTTCACCTTTCTATTTTTGGATGTCTCAAAATAAATGTCCACTTTCTATAAATAACCATCAAAACATACCAAACTTTCAATTTTACCTCTAAAATATTCCTACCTGATTTGACAGTTTTTGATATTCATATCATTCTTAAATTGACAATATCTTTCAACATATAATATTTTTCATAATTTTGAAAACCTTGTATAATAGAATTAATTGAAATCTATCAAACAAGATCCATATTACATATTTTTTGATATTTATGTTTAAAGATATAGACAATTTAAATACATAATTGCCTTCACAGTTTTTTGGTAACTTTTGAAAATTTAGAGCACAAATTTTAACTTCTTAAAAAGCTCAATTTCTCGCAAAGGACATTTAAATTGGGACGGAGGGAGTAATAAACAGCACTCATAAGTCAGGACCAACCACTACGCACATAAATCGCCCTTTATCTTGTGGTCGGTTACACTGTCACATCGACGAAAAAGAAAGACCAATTGGCTTCGATTAATTCAGCTGCCATTTTATTTTTACCTGTGAGAAGGATAATATATTTCCAGATTTCCAGATGAGTATGTGTATATACTCCTACTTTCATTTCAGTGCTAAAATTTCTCATGCTTTTAATTAAACAGTTCTTGTTACAGGAGCATGTACTTTATTATAGGAGTATATACTTTATAGGAGCTTAATTTACTTTTAATAAAAAAATTGAAGTCAATTTTCGATGCAAACTTTTGTCTTATTTTTTGGTGCAAACTTTTTAGAAACTACTACGAAAAAGCAACCAAACGCGGGGAAGAAAACCAGCTTCGTAAAAGCATAAAGCATACCAGCAAAAAAACAAAAGCATGCAAAGCATTGGGCTCCATGCTTGAAATTTCTCATTGGAGTGAGAAAATTAATCAAAAGAAACAAAATAGTACTTAGAGCGTCTCATCAGGATTGCTACTTTGGCCAAATAGTTATTTTGTTGAGTCCAAGTAGAAAAAACACCCCAAAATCAGCATCAACAAATATTTGGCTAATTTGCAAAATTTACAGTTTTGCTACAGTAACTCGGTATTGGGGTAAAGTTACTGTTCACGGGCTACCCAATAATTTTCCGGTTACTGTTGCTGCGTCAGACAGAGAAGTGGGGCAGGGGGGACACGTGGCGAAGCCTGGGTGGGGGGAGAAGTTAACGGCTGAAGGGGTGGGTGGGGGTGATAGACACGTGGGCCACTATTCCACTTTTTGTACCGAAAGTTATAAATGGCTGAGGGAGAGTTTTTTTTTTTAATAGATTTGAGGGGAATAGTTTAATATAGTAAAGTTAAAATAGAGAGTCTGATTTTGTGAGTTTTTGATAAAATAGCTCGCTAAATTGTAAAATGTGTTTTTGAGGTTAAATTTGATGTTTTTTTTGTTGAGGCTGATAAGGATGCCCTAACAAAGCATCTTTGTAGTATTTGTGAAGAGGCGGAAAGTGGCCCCCAAATACAAGCATTAGAAATTGAAAGGAAACTTCCTGTGTTCCCACCTGGCTTTCTAGAGTATATAAATCTAAGTAGACCGGTGGGTCAAAAGGTTAAATACAAAATTATGATCAGTGGGCCGAAGGGCTAAATATCAATATATATAAATACAAGCATTAGAAATTGAAAGGAAACTTCCTGTGTTCCCACCTGGCTTTCTAGAGTATATAAATCTAAGTAGACCGGTGGGTCAAAAGGTTAAATACAAAATTATGATTAGTGGGCCGAAGGGCTAAATATCAATATATATAAATACAAGCATTAGAAATTGAAAGGAAACTTCCTGTGTTCCCACCTGGCTTTCTAGAGTATATAAATCTAAGTAGACCGGTGGGTCAAAAGGTTAAATACAAAATTATGATCAGTGGGCCGAAGGGCTAAATATCAATATATATAAATACAAGCATTAGAAATTGAAAGGAAACTTCCTGTGTTCCCACCTGGCTTTCTAGAGTATATAAATCTAAGTAGACCGGTGGGTCAAAAGGTTAAATACAAAATTATGATCAGTGGGCCGAAGGGCTAAATATCAATATATATAAATACAAGCATTAGAAATTGAAAGGAAACTTCCTGTGTTCCCACCTGGCTTTCTAGAGTATATAAATCTAAGTAGACCGGTGGGTCAAAAGGGACACAGATAGATGTTTCCGGGGATGTATCTTGTGATACTACCCCGGTTTTCCTTGGTCAAGATAGTCCTCAACAAGAGCTTCCCCTCGAGGCTCTCCGTCGGTCTACACGGTTTCGAGAGCCTCCAAGAATTCCTTTGGAAGGCGATTTCATTGGACCGAGGCGTAAGTTGAACCCGGTGTTGGGTGATTCTTCAACTCCATCCACTAGAGATCAGAACAAGAAGAAGCTTAAGGAGAAACTCAAGGTGTTAAAGGCTTCAAGAGTTAGTTCTTGAGGTTCGCATGACATTCTTTTGTTTTGGTGTTTTTATGTTATTTCGTTGTAGTGTGATTTGAGCTTTGTTGGATATCTTTTATTGTGGTTAGGTTTTTGCTTTTCTCTTTCCCTTTTTTCTTTTTCTTTTCCTCCTGGGGTATGCCCCTTGTAGGCTGTATATTCGGTTAACCTCTTTTCTATTTCAAGCTTATTTACCCAAAAAAAAAAAAAAAAGCATTAGAAATTGAAAGGAAACTTCCTGTGTTCCCACCTGGCTTTCTAGAGTATATAAATCTAAGTAGACCGGTGGGTCAAAAGGTTAAATACAAAATTATGATCAGTGGGCCGAAGGGCTAAATATCAATATATATATATATATATATATATATACACCGGCGATCCTGTCAAGGATCCCCGATTGAAGCCTTTTCGGTGTTTTGATGCTTTTAAAAATTGTTTTTGGGAAATCCGAGCCGTCCGTCCAATGTGTTCAAAAGGTGTTTTCCAAGGTCCACGCGGGAAATCTTCAAAAAAAAATACCGGGAAGGGCTTGATCCAAGCAGTTTTCGCAAAAAAATATAATTCCTTGAAAACACCTTATGAACACATTCGACGGATCAGATTTTCCAAAAATAATTTGCAACACAAAAAAAACCATTTTTTTCTTATTTCCGAGAGGTGTGGATAAGAAGTTTTTCGTTTATATATATATATAATATATATATATATATATATATATATATATTTTTTTTTTTTTTTTTGAACTATTTATAATTTAGCGATACCTGTATTATTCTACTCCAAGAAAAAGGGATATTATATGAAGTATTCCATTAGAAACGCACTTGAATTGTATTTTCTGTAAGAGTGAGTTTGAAGTAGTTGTGTTTGCTAGGGGTTTACAAGGTCCGGATGGGACCGGTTTCATAAAAATCAACGAACCAAACCATATCGAACAGTTCCAAAGAATTGAAAACCATAACCAGACCGTTACACATATGGAACTACACCACAACCAATCCATTAGACCGGTCCGGTTTGGTCTGGCTTTCCGGTTTTAAATCATGTTAGGATCCAAAAATTACAAAAAAAATGAATAGCATACCACTAGTTCTTTAAAACAGCTAATAACAACTTTAGTTTTAGAATATGAATTTGTCCACAAAATTGTTGTAACTTCGTTAGAAAACAACTACCATTAAACCAACTCTCAAAATAAATCTCGAAGTCCTATAAAATGATAGCTTCGAAGAGAGAGAGAGAGGGAAGAAGCATGTCTCATACATTCAACATTAACGTATTACAAAGAAGAGAACAAGTTTAAATAGAGCCCTAAAACTAAAAAGACTATACTACCCTTAACATAGAAAAAGATTACAAAAGCAACCCTAATATAAAAGATAAAATACAAAACAAAACCCTATACTTTCACACCCCCCCCGTCCTCAAACTCATGATGCGAGCCCAGAGAGCATCGAGAGTTTGTCAAGGAGGAAACGAAAACGAGTGGTGGTGTGCGTCTTGGTGAAGAAATCTGCCAATGTCTCCAAAACATAGAGATCACCAACTCTACGCCCTGTCCCAATCTGCTTCTTGGACACCCGATCTTGCACAACACAACCAGAAGAAGAAAATAAAACATCAAAGCCGGAATAAGATAATTGACTAATTGAGAAAAGACTAAGAGATAACTTGGGAACATAGAACACATTTGGTATAGAAAGGGAAGAAGATGGGGTTGGGATAATAGAACCTATCGAGACAACATGCATACGAGAGCCATTTGCAGTGGAGATACTAATGGGAGAAACAGGAGAGACACAATGACGTAGTAATGACAATATAGGGGTCATATGGTGGGAGCAACCAGAATCAAAGCATGTGGTAGGTAGAATACCTGTGGTATAGGAACCATGCAAACCTGAGTGAGTGGTGGTCATGGCAGATGCTTGTGAAGGACCTCCTAGAGTGATAGCCAGAAATGTACGAAACTGCTGATAGTCCTCAAAGGAGGGATACTGTTGTGTACTGTCAGTGTCAGGAGCTGTAAAGGTAGTTGGAGGACGAGAATACTGTGGTGTGGGCCGAGAATATTGTTGTGTGGCACTAGACCAATAAGAGTAGTTATGCCCATTCAAACGAACACTGATTGCTCTGTCTTCCGCCATAGTGATGAAACCAAAAACAATCTTCCATCAGAATACAAACACAATGTACTACCAAAGTTTAACCAGAGGTGCTGACTGTCCGAAACAGTGCTAACAGATGTTCAAACAGAGCACAGATAGTGCCAAATAAAATACAGAATGCCAGAGTTGAGGTGAAGTTACAGAATACCAGAGATGGGTTCCAAAATAACTCAGATGTTAGATTCCGAGTTCCAATGTGCAAAGTATAAGAGATAGATGGGCAAGAAAATACCTTGAGGCTTCAAAATACACGATAGATCTGCAAATACCTCACAAAGATGCAAAACGAGAGATACCCAGTGAGTTTCGAGTACAATCAGAGGTCGTTGGAAACTGAGTTAGCAGGTTCAGGACAGACGAACAAAGCCCAGTCATATTCGAGGTCGCTGGAGGTCTTCGATGTTCAGAAAAGGGTCACCAGTGGTTGGCGACTGCAGATGTAGATGGTGGTGTAGACTTTCTGTGCTGAGGAGTGATCGAGAGATGCATAGAGGAAGGATGCAGATGCTACTGTAGACAGAGAGAGGAGAGATCATTTGCTCTGGGTTTAGTGAGAAATCGACTCTGCAGATGAGAGATGATACTTCCGACGAGAGAGATGGTTCAAACTCATGCAATTTTGACGTCAATCGGAGTAGCCCAATTCATTTCGAGCATGACCCAGTTGATTACGAGCCTGATACAGAGGAGCCCAGTTGATTTCGTGTACAAATATCTCAAAGGACTGCAAATACAGAGTAGAACAACAACGAGGGTGGCCAGAAAGTGATCACCGGTGATAAACAAGCACTGGAGAGTGGTCGTCGGTGGTGGTTAATGGTGAGGTTGGGGTCGTCGGTGGTAAGAAGCTCTTTGACATATGTAATTTTTGCTACTATAGGTCGACAAGGGTGTGTCGACTGCAAGAGAGAAAGAAATCGAAGGAGGAGAGAGAGATAGAGATCGATAGTGGTGGAGAAATGCAGAGGAGAGAAGATTCACGCATGACCCAACAATGGTTGCTGCTCTGATACCACGATAGCTTCAAAGAGAGAGAGAGAGAGAGAGAGGGAAGAAGCATGTCTCATACATTCAACATTAACGTATTACAAAGAAGAGAACAAGTTTAAAAAGAGCCCTAAAACTAAAAAGACTATACTACCCTTAACATAGAAAAAGATTACAAAAGCAACCTTAACATAAAAGATAAAATACAAAACAAAACCCTATACTTTCACAACAAAATCACTAAAGAACTACTACCAAAGTACCGTGAAACAAAACCTTAAAATATAATAGTAAAATGGTGGTAATAGAAACAAGAAGCAAAATATATACTGAAGCAAAATAAAAAAGAGATTATATGCATATCTATATATATAGAAAGATAAATAGTTTCGTCCGGTTCGAACCACGGTTCCTAATTATGCAACCATGGACCGAACTAAAATACTCGGTTCTCATTTTTGTAAAATCAGAACCAATCCATTAAATTGTTTTACCTCTAGGTCTAGAAAAGAGGCATCTAATTACCATTAAGGTAAGTCACTTTTTAATTACCATTAATGTAAGTTATTCTTTTTTGGGGTTTAGATTTAGAGTGCACTTTCCTTGTAGGGTTGTAGCGGTTTAGGCACTTTCATAGTGTACCATAGGTTTTTAGACACTTTCATAGGGTACCCTAATACTTTACGGTTTAGGTTTAGGCTGCACTTTCCTATTATAAGGTTTTAGTGATTTAGACACTTTCATAGGCTACTCTACGTTTTAGGTTTAGGCACTTTCATAGGATTTAGTCACTTTCATACGGTTTGGTAATCCTGAAGAGACCATATAGTATGGCTTATATGCAGAGCATGGTACTCTTAATGAAGCCACAGAAAGAGAAATCTAGAAGAGCATAGCACTCCTAAAGAGGCTACAACTATAAGTGCTCATGGAGAACATGACGCTCCTGAAGTGGCCATACCTATAATAGCTTTTGAGAAGTATGGTTTCCTAAAAAGATAATAATACTAGCACTCTTGAAGAGCATGGAATTGATAAATCCTCTGAAGGAAACCACTAGAACTGGAACCTCTTGAAGAGGAATCTCTAAAAGAGTTCTCCGTAAATGTGAGACATGTACATGTAAATAAAGATATCTCCAAATGTAGAAATATGAGATAGAGTAACATCGTTGCCAATGACATGTTTATTTAAATTTCATATTAACATTATCAGAAGTAATGATTGGAACATTACATGAAGTAATGCATAAAATGATAAATCGTCGAAGTATGTCGACCAAGAAATGATTGGCCAAAATTGAAAGAATTGCAATTCAAGTAGAGTTGAAGTCTCTTTCAAATAAAAAATGATTGTGACACAAACTTTGTGCCACAATCAACCACAACCCCACTCACATGGGGTGTGGGTCCCACATGGGCCTGTTTACATATAAAATTAACAAATCCAATAGTTGATTGACACGTAATCAGAAATGCCAAACGTTGGCAATTACTTGTCAATAGAGATACACTGTATTATTGAAGTAGAATTGAGTTAATACGGTGTCGTGTTGTTCCTCAATTCAAAAATAGCAGTTATTGGCAATTACAAGTCAAGGACGAAATAAAAACTGACTTCGAAGCCACGATATTAATTGCTAGACACATAAACTCCACGTATAAATCTATAAAATGGAATAGTTGACAGTTAGAGTACGTGGAGTATTTCTCGAAAAGCAATTATTCTTTTAACGTGTAATCATTTGAATTAGTTGAGCAGTTATGCAGATTTCAAATCAAAGCTTCAGGAGGAAGAATCCGAAGAATTCAAATTCAGACGTGGGGGAAGAAAGAAACTGCCAACTCAAAGAGCAGAAGTTAGAGTTCGAAGCAAACCAAGTTCAAATTCATTGAGCGGGAAGTTCGAACTACAAGCAGCGTCTATAAATAGAAGAAATTGAAGAGTGAAAAACCCCCGAACAAATCTTCAACAAACAGCTATCAAGAAAATGATGCTTGGTTTGTTCATTGGCAAGTAGTTTTAGGATTTCAAACTCAGTTCGAAGTAGATTAGGAAGTAGATTAGGAAGTAGTTAGGATTATTCTCGATTGTTTTCATAACAATCACCCATTCTCGGTTGTTCTTGTAACAATCACCAGTTCGAAGTTCTGTTACATTTGTATTTGAAGTTGAAGACAATTTCGAAGTAAGTTTATCTTTGGTTTATCAATCGAAGTACCTTGTTTCTTTATTGTTTCTTTAATTTCCTGAGTTATTGGTTTGCATTTCTTCACTTATAAAGAAAAATCCTCTTAATTGAGGTAATTGAACCAATAAAACACAATCGCCTGATTAGACTTGGTTTTTCCAAAGTTAATCTGAGGGAGGAGATTGAAACTCTCTCTGGCACGCTCGCACACGATTATTTTATCACAAAGAAGTAAAAGAACCAGTAAACAGGGCCCCAAGTGCGGGGCCCACACCCCATGTAAGTGGGGTTGTGGTTGATTGTGGCACAAAGTTTGTGTCACTATCATTATTCCTTGCAAATTGTGAATGATTCTGTGCCAAGTGACATGGCTAGAAGAAGAAAAAGAGAAATGAAAGCAACCATATTTTCTTCATTTGCCAGACATTTCTTATGAAGGACTAAATGGAAATGGCAGAGCCTGGTATGTTCCTTAAACCGTGGAAAATCACCCTTTTTCAGCACCGTTTTTTATGTCCATTGTGTATTAATTGTTGATCGGAATCATTCATCTTGTATAGCCCGCAAAGTAGTATATCTACGCAAAAAATTAATTTGATCAGACATCGGCACGTGTATCAAATTCCAGATGAGTATGTGTTTTCCTTTCTCCTACTTTCATTTCAGTGCTAAAATTTTTCATGCTTTTAATTAAACAGTTCTTGTTATAGGAGCATATACTTTATTATAGGAGTATATACTTTATAGGAGCATATACTTTATAGGAGCTGAATTTATACTTCCAATAAATAAAAAAATTGAAGTCAATTTTCGATGTAAATTTTTATCTTATTTTTTGGTGCAAGCTTTCTAGAAACTACTACGAAAAAGCGACCAGTCGCGGGGAAGAAAACCAGCTTCGTAAAAGCATAAAGCATACCAGAAAAAAACAAAAACATGCAAAGCATTGGGCTCCATGCTTGAAATTTCTCATTGGAGTGAGAAAATCAATAATGGCAGCTCCTCAAAAGAAACAAAATACTAACAAAGCATCTTTATAGTATTTGAGAAGACACGGAAAGTGGCCCCAAATACGAGCATTTTAGAAATTGAAAGGAAACCGCCTATGTTCCCACCTGGCCTTCTAGAGTATATAAATCTACGTAGACCGGTGGGTCAAAAGGTTAAATACAAAATTATGATCAGTGAGCCGAAGGGCTAAACATCAAAAGTATATACTATATACGGTCCGATTGGATGGGGTCTTAGTGGGGGACATAAATATGGGGGGTCTTATTTATTCCCGGGCCCCGGCTATGGAATGGTTTGTCAAAAATAAGTGCAGGGGTGTTATTTATCACCCGGACTAAATATCACCTCTGCAGGGGTGTTATTTATGGACACCCCAGGGGGTGTCCATATTTATGACCCCCTAATACCCCCTGGAAAATGACCATTGTATCCCTTTTAATACCCCTCCCAAGACATTGGCATGTGTTGTGTTTTCTTTTTATTATTTGAAAATGTACTAAAAAATTAGGAGTATTATTTACCCAAAAATAATTAAAAAAATTAATTAGTTTTAATAATAAAACAATTATAAAACCCAAAAATCTCGTTAGTATACATTCTTTACCCAAATATCTCGTTAGTTTTTTGACATACTTTTGAAAACTCCTAAAAGATGATCTGATTCAATAATTTTTATAATAAAAAGTAAACATCTAAATTAATTTTTATAATAAAACAATTAATATAAAAATTAATTACAATTAAATCTTATAGCTTAATTAGTTATTGAGTTTCAATAATAAATAAATTAGGACGGAGACTGAGCAGAAAGAGCTTCCAGACCTTTGAAACGTTTTGAATGACTCTCGAATTGCACTTTTTCAACGTAGGTGCGACGAATTGGGACGACTCCCTGACCTTTCGGGCAACCCTAGGGTACGTCTTTGTTGAAGTCACTAAGCGTGATAGCTCATAACTAATACGAATATTCACACAAGGGCAAAGAAGTCTTTTGACGGCTTTTTACATCATCCACCCAAATTTAATCTCCCTTCTTACAAAATCATCCAAACCAAGTACTACTTAATCCCCCCTCCATAAATGTCACATCACTGTGGGGCCACTCTCCATATATATTAACCCCTACTATCTTATACCCCCTCCATATTTAATACCCCTAAAACTAATCCGGCATCCAATCGGGCCGATAGAGTAACTATCTAGTCCGGGAGTCCCGGATCTGGGACTCCACCTTCCCGATATTGTTTTGAAAATCTAAGCCGTCTAATGTGTTCAAAATGTGTTTTCAATGGTGCACGCGGAAAATCTTCAAAAAAAATACCGGGAAGGGCTTGATCCAAGCAGTTTTTCGCAAAAACTGTACCCTTGAAAACACCTTTTGAACACATTGGACGGCTCGGATTTCCCAAAAACAATTTTTAAAAACGGAGATAGGAGATCTCCAGAAGATTGATAAAGAAAAGCGCCTAAAATCTGAATAAATTCTTTTTAAGCAACTGTGATAACTTAATTAGGAGTAACTAAGTTACAAAAGTTCGAATGCCTTGAACAAGGACTTCAACAACTAAAAGAAAAGAAGATTACATAGAAAAGAAGAAAGAGGAAGAAGAGAAAGATAGGAGATGAGAGGTGACAGACATGATTGAGAGAATAACAATCGACTAACTCGATGGCTAGGAAATCAATTACAATGCTGTTGTGAGCTTTTGGTGAATGAACCTTTGCAAAATTACACTAAGGTTTATATTTATAGAACTTCATAAGTCTTGTAACTGCTATGAATAATCGCTCATGATATGGAATCATGTCCCTTGATTCGTGCGTTTCTGATGTTGCTCTTGCTAACTACTTATCCACGTCCTCCATTTAGCCGAAAATAACTAACCAATAACTTAATAATTCTCACATGTGTTTCCGGCTTAATACAGTTTCGAATTTAAAAAAAATGTAGTCCCTAAAAATAAGGTAACTGCCTTATCTTTTTTCTTCTGAGGATAAGCATCTCTTGATTTATAGGGACTTGCGGTTCTCAAAGATACTTTGCCACGTGTATGGTCCAAATATGGTACAAACAATTGCGGGACCGTTATGTGGACAAAAATTGATAAGTATAGAGGAGAGTATGGTGGTGGATCGAACTAGGACCGGGGCCATGGGGCACAGACGCCCACCCAATTTCTATAGAATTACATTTATATTCTTATACATTTCCACTGGACGACCCAATTAATTTATAATATGTTTCAATTAAATTACTCTAATTTTCTGGTATTGTTAAGACGTAAAATGCTTACTTTTTGCCCCATTATGTTCTTCATAGACACCATTTTCTGTTACTTGTATGATGTATATACATAAATAGTAAAAAATATGTACTATTTTTTATCCTACCGAATAAAAATATGGTTTTTAAACCACTATAAAGTGATGATTGAAATCCAGCACAATACTCCTTATGGAAAATATTTCACCGTGCATCCCCACTAATGCAATTTTTTTGGATCCGCCACTAGATACGGAGAGGAACTGATCTCTTTATCCGAAGCCAATAAATTGGCACCACATTTTGGTGTGGTTTCCCAACTATACCCCCAGATGGCTTTTTCGTCGGCGATTAATTTGCCACTGGATAGGTTGTCAAAAATTGATAAGGTTAAGGCTTTCCTTTGGCGTGGACTTAATGATATTCTTGTTGTTAATAAAGCCTTAGTTAAAAGGAAAGTTCCAGTTGATGAACTTTGTCCGGTATGTGAGTTGTCGGACGAATCTATTTCGCATATGCTATTCCATTGTGAACGTGCGAGTAGAACTTGGCTTCTGTCCTCCTTGCGGCTCAGACCAGAATCAACAACCTCGGCAAATTTGGGACAAATTTGGACTTTGCTAGCGAACTTGAATGATGGGGCTGATATGAGGGATCGACTAGGCTTGTTTGCTATTGTGGGATGACACATTTGGAAAGCGCGGAATGCTTGGGTGTTTAAGAGAGAATGGGTTGAGGAAACACAAATAATCGGCAATGCTCTCAGTGAATTTTCAGAGTTTTGCACATTAAAGACTCAAAGGCCTGGCAACACAGTGGTGCAATCGCATGAGGTCGATAGGTGGAATCCACCTTTGAGGGGTGCTTTTAAGATTAATGTGGATGGAGCTCTTGATAAGAATCACGGGAAGGGTGGTGTCGGCGTTGTTGTGCGAGATGAGATGGGACAGATTGTGAAGTTGGCAGCTATCCCTCTTTCTAATGTTTGGGTGGCAGAAATGGTAGAAGCTTTGGGCTTTCGGAGTGCCTTAGAAGTGGTGCATGATCGTGTGGGGGACAATTTTGTGATGGAAGGTGATGCACAAGGGATCATTCAGATGCGTCAAGGAGTGACATGTCCTAGTTCTAGTGTGGGCGTAGTCATTGCAGATGTTCTTAATTTAGCTCGTCTATTTCATTCTATTTCGTTTTCTTTTGTTCATCGTAATTTTAATAGGGTGGCTCGTGAAATAGCCAAGTATGCCCTATCTGTTGAGCTTCCTACCACTTGGGAAAGGGATTTCCCAGACTGGGTGTGTAGAATAGCGTCTTTGGATGTTTCATAATTTATAGTATCAATAAAACACCTATCGATTGACAAAAAAAAAGATCTGAAGAGAGTCGTGACCAATTTTTTTTTTTTTTTGAGTTTGTTTTAAAAAAATGAAAAATCTTGGATTTTCATGAGAAGTGTTACAAAATCACAAAGATTTGTGGGTATCATGGCACCTTATTTCTCTCCCGATTTCTTTTCTTATTTCTCTCCATTGTATCAATTAGTGATTGTATAGAATCCTGTAAATTTATGTTTCCTATATTAGCTCTGTTGTATATTGGCTATTTATGCCCATTGATTGAATGAGAAAAACTCAACTAGTGCATTCTAAATCTCTGTTATTTCCTGATCAAGAAGTTTACGAGAGTCTTGGGAATTGTCCAAGGATTTTTTTTAGGAGTTATATAGGAACACAATTGGTAGTTAATTTATGAGAGTCTTTTCATTGGGTATTTTTTCAAAATCTGATATTACAATCTGATTCATTTACTTTTTAGTACAAATCAAATATGACTTTCTGTATCGATAACTTGCATGTCTAGACTTACAAAATGAACTGTTTAGATTCGTCAACGGAAGCCCGTGTTACTATGTGATGTGTTCGAGTGGCATGTTCGAAATGTTTTGTGCAAAGCATGACTCTTCCTTTTTGTTGGTTTCTTAATGATTTTATGAAATTAAGTTACAAAATATAAGTAGAGTACGTAGTTGTTAATTATTGTGAAATTCCTGCTTGTATTTTTTGGTATGTCTTTGTCGCTTGTTAAGGAACAACGTTGCCTTCTTT
>JADGMU010001092.1:0-80198 GCA_016920895.1 Vaccinium myrtillus | reverse complement strand
TTTATCTATAGCATACACGGTAAGTCCGGTGCCCTTAATTGACTCCAAAAGTAAATCTGGGCCATTGATTTTTAAATTCTAGGTAAATTTGGGTGTGTTTTCATGTATGAAGAAATACTGATAGCATACATGAGAACCAGATACATGAAGCCAGATCAACAATACTATGGGTACACTTAACTTGATTCCACACGCAACCAAAGTGATGTATGAGAAGCCCATCATTTTAGGTGGGTCACACATTAGGCTTCTCTTGTTTGTCACATCACCTTGGTGGCTTGGGTGTGCATGTGGGGTGTAAGTTAGGTATACCCATATCATTTTTGAGTCATTGATAATAAATGTGCGGGTTGAGTTGGGTCTGGGTCAATCATATAGGTTCTCATTTGAATATAGATGAGTTAAATACGGGTGGGTTGTATATGAGTCAAGTCAATCCGGCTCAACCCAGCCCTTTTTTTTTGTTCTTTTCTTTTTTCCGAAATTAGGTACAATAATCGCAGTTGATGAGAGAGATGTTTGACTTTCATCAAAAAGGAAAGAAAAAGAAAGGGTGAGATAGAGAGGGGAGATCGACGTGCCTCATTGATGAGAGAGACGGAGAGAACTAGGAGAAGAAAATTGGGGATTTTTTTTTTTAAAACAATGCTATGGGTACACTAGACGCACATCAAATATTCAAATGCACCACTAATCGACTCTTACATGGAAGAGTTATTTTATATAGAAGAGTCTAACTCTTACCAAAGAGTTAGCTTGGTGTGCATTTTGTATTCTGTTATAGAATAAGTGGTGGATATTTGGACAAGGAGTCCTGCAATGCAAAGTGTCATGCACTCCATCCGGTCTCGTCAGTTGCGAAGATGTACGGCTTGGATCAAATTTAAGAATGACTCTCATGTGGAGTTAGATTTGATCGAAGCCATGTACGTTCACAACGGCCGGCCGGATGGTGCATGGCACGGTGCCATGCACCTAGGGCATAGTAGGCTCCCGAATCCAGATATTTTGGAAAAATACTAATTCATTTGGATTTATATTTTTTTGGTGTTTTTTCTTTTTTGTATTTGTTAGTCTTGCATCAATTTTTTTTTGTGAATTATTGGTTAGTCTCAATGAGAGAAATCTAAAAATAAAAAATTTAATAAAAACTTTTTTATTAAAGCCACCAATAATCCTAAAATTTTGACTTTGTTCAAAAAAAAATAGTTTCGATCATGATTTTTGACTTTTTAAATTTCTCTCAACAAACCAATAATTTACAAAAGAAATTAATGCAAAACTAACAAATGCCAAAAAAAAAAATGAATAAAGACAAATAATCCAAATGGTATCTTCAGTAGGCGGACTAGGTGATTGATCGATTATTCCCATTACAGATTGTGCAGGGATTATAAAAGGCCCTTCCCTAATGTTGTTGATCTACACAATGATTTATCCATTATTTTCATTAGATATTGTTTCGGGACTGTAAACGATTTGAAGGTAAAATAAAGTTCCTATAGACGAAGAAAGCGTCCTTTTATGGACCAACGGTGGGGATGAACAAATAGCTTCTCTTTTTTCTTTCACCATACTACGGATAAAAATTTGATCACCCGACCAAAAGAGGTGAACAAAACCTCACTATCATCGTTAGGTAAGAGGAGTGGTCCCACCACACCCAACCCAACCCAACCCAACCCAAGTTTTACTTATATGTTTAATTTCAGGAAAAACCCTAAATTCTTAATTCTCTTTTCTAAACCCCTCACGTAAATTTTCTCTGTAATGTTTAAGTTAGTTTCCTAGAGTACTCCGATTTTTTGTTCCAATCCCATCGAATTTATGAGTCTGCCAGGTTCCCTAACGAGGAAAAAAACGACATTTAAAAGAAAAACATGTACTACATCTAGAATCAATTGAAGGTCTGAAATGGAAGAGTGGAACACAAATGACAAAAATATTGAAAAACTTCCAGTGCCCCACCAAATCTTACAAATTTTAATCTCCCAACTCTCCTCGCAATTTTGTGCCATGATGACGTTGCTCGCTCAGGAAATTAATTTTTCTTGCAAAGTCCAACATTTTTTTTTTTGATCGGCAAAAAAAAATTTATTTAAAAAGCTCAACAAAGGGTACATCGAGATAAGAAAAAACTAACCATGAGAAGCCACATGAAAATCAAGAGCTACAAAAGGCTAGACAACCATCCAACCAAAAGTTGAATGGAAGGAAGAAAAAATAAACATAAAAGACGAGTCCAAGAAAAAATCCCAAAAATCCAATACGTTTTGTGATGCAACTGTCAGAGGAGCACCGACTACCCATTCTCCATGCTATCAGACTATCCAATTTCCTGGTCCAATTCCATGTTCCCAGACGAGTCGCTACCTATAAACATGTAAAGTCCAACATTCTTAAACATGTAAAGGGGAAGGTTTCATAAGAGCTACTAATCAAAATACTTTCCCTCATTAATTATTCAAATTTGGATTACAGTACATCGGGTGTAATCACGCTTTTTATTTTCTGCTCCTATGCACCCTTAACTTGGGTTCAGAAAAGAGAATTAAGAATTTAGGCGGTTTTCCCTGAAATTAAACATATAAGTAACTTGGGTTGGTTTGGGTTGGGTTGGGTTGGGTTGGGTTGGGTTGGGTTAGAGTGGTAGGGAGTCTAGGGACCACTCTCTTACCAACGATAGTGAGGTTTTGTTCACCCTCTTTTGGCGGCGAGGTGAACAAATTTTTTTCTCACTTACTACTAATCAAAGCATGGCCTTTCTTTACATTTCCTTTACATTATCCTCAATCCCCCTACCTCTATCCTTCCAAATTTTACAAGAAGGTTATACAGGGCCGGCCAGGATATAACCCCGCAAGCCCGCGGGCTCGGCAACCCCGGCATGGGGCAACAAAAAAATAAAATATATGTAACAAAAAAATTATCTACCCAACAAATACAAAACCCCGGCATGGGGCAACAAAAAAATTTAAATATGTAACAAAAAAATTATCTACCCAACAAATACAAAAATTAGGGCATGTTCCATGGAAAAATAATTTAATTTACTTTGAACCGAAAAAGAAAATAGCGATATGTATAGTTTTTTTCCACCCTCTTTCAAAAATTACAGCTCTTGAAAAATTAGAGGGCAAATAAAGAGTGAACCAAATTCTAATTTCAAATTTTATAAAGGACCGGCTATAGTAATAAAAAGAGAAAAATAGAGAGGACGATCCCTAGCTGCATATTTGCCCCAAAATAGATGAGGAAGGGTTAGGGCATCTCTAACAAGACTACTTAAAAGAGTTTTTCTAAAGATCCTATCTAGTTAGCTAAGAAAAACTCAAAAATGGTCTCTAGTGCACAAAAATGACTACCTAAAATCTTAGGTGACACCCCTCACTACCTAAAGTGCCTAAGTGACTACCTAAATTTGGGGAGAGACTTAAGGAGAGAGAAAGAAGAGAGGGATAGAGAGGAGAATTTTGTGGGACCACTTGGCACCCCACCACTTAAATGGGTCTCACTCTAAAAGATAATGAACATTTTTAGAGAGTCTCATTAAAGTGTATTTCTCATTAGCTAGTTACCTAAGTTCTTAGCACACAAAAATAGGGTCCCACGTGTGTTTTAGGTGTACACTTTAGCAAATATTTTTTAGGTAGTGCGCTAGAAATGCTCTTAGAATTAGGATATCTGGTGAAATTTGAAAATCCTAACTTTGCATATCAGATACCCAAAAGCCCACGAATTTCCTAATCGATTAAGCCTCTGATTACCCTTCAATCCTTGAGAAGAAGCAGATTTCAAGAGAAGATTCATTGTTATTCTGAAAGCCGACCCCGATTGAACCGCGGAAGAACAGAAGTCGAAAGGTTAAAGGCTAAAGATGCCACTTTGTTCACTTCACATTTCTAAAAAATTCCCAAAAAGATTCTTTCCCCTCTCGATCATCTCTCCAATCATTAATCACATTTCTCTCTACTCATACCGCTCTTTCCAATCATTATTCTCATTTCTCTCTCTATCTCTCTCCATTATTACACCTCTCTCTAATTATTACTTTTTCAAAATCTCATCCAAACACTATCTCAAAAATATTTCTCAAAATATTATTCTCAAAATTATCAACCAAACCTATCTTTCACTCTTTATTTGGTTTGTTAGTTGGGTTTTGTGAATGTGTGCTCCTAGGGCACATGATTATGTCCATTAAATATACCTAATTTAAGTCACTTTTGTTAAAAATAGTAAAAGTAGTTTATGACTTGTATTTCAAACTTACATTTCTCATGCAAACAAAAAGTTAATGTAAAGTATTTTCACTATTTTTAACAAAAGTGAATTTAATTAGGCACATTTAATGAACATTATCATGTGCCTTGGGGGCACACATTAACAAAATCCATCCTTGTTAGAACCAGATTTCAAGCTCCTCGGTAAGTGATTTTTCCTTTTCTTTATTTGGTAAGTGGAGTATAAATGAGCATAATAAATTCGGAGGATGAAAGTAGCTGCATAATAAATGAAAAGAATGGAGTTTGTACTCCCACTTTTACATTAGAATATACAAATCCCTTCCACTACCACACAAAAGTAGTACCGTAATAAATTACTTAGGAAAAGAAGTCGTTGACTCGTTTTTTACATTTTTAGGTTCACTTCTTGACCGTTTTTACATTAGTAGTATTAGTTGTTTTGGAATTTTTGATTTGCGTGATGTCGGAAGCTAAAGGTTTGTGCAAGAATGCTTTGAAAGATTTTGAGTTCTTGATAACTTATGTATTTGGTACAAAATCTTAGACAAAGTTAATCAAGTTAGCAAAATTCTTCAACGAGAAGAGATGGATATTGAAGATGCAATTACAAGGATAAAGGAGTTGATTTTATTCTTTCAAGAGCTTAGAGGAAATGGTTTTAAAGACTTGATGGAGGAAGCTAAAGAACTTGCTCATAAAGTTAGTATTGAACCAGTATTTGCAAAAAAAAAAAGTTGTTCAAAGAAAGAAGCAATTTGATGAGGATGTGGCGATGATGCCAATGGAAGTCAATCACCGGAAGATCGCTTTAGAGTTACTTATTTCCTCCATATCATAGATCAAACTCTTACATCACTTAAGGATCGCTTTGAGCAGTTTGAACTTTATGAAGCCATCTTTGGATTTTTTCTCAATGCGAAATTTAAGAGTGTTAGTGAAGAGCAATTGATGGAGCATTGCACTAAACTGGAGAGTTTCTTGGAATACAAACAACATTGTGATATTCATGGGGAGGAGTTATTCCAAGAGCTTAGACATTTGAAAACAATATTGCCAAGAGAAGTAACAAAATCGATCTAAATCCTTGATTTTATAAGGTCTTATTGGAAAGATGGCGGTTTTCAAATGGTTTGGTTTGCCTAGCGAATTTTGTTGACTATTCCGGTCACAGCTTGCTTCATGGAGAAGCTTTTCAAGTTAAAATTGATAAAAACTTACCTTCGAACTACTATGTCACGTAAGAGGTTAAGTGGATTGGCTATGATATCAATTGAAAATGAATATTTGGAAGTTAAATTACGATGGTTTAATTGAAGATTTTGCTTCAAAAATGCAAGAATAAGTTGTTTTCTTTGAATGTATTGTGCTAATCATAAAACACTATTACCGGGGTTGCATTTTTATTTTGACTTTTGATTTAATTCAAGCTAAAAGTATAATGTAACCTTATTTTTGTTCTTGTTTTGTTGTTCGATTATATGTCTTTTAATTTTTATAACTTAATACGTACTAAGTGGGCAATCAAGCTAAGATCGGGCTTGGGCAACCCAAATGTCGACGCCGGCACTGAAGTTATAGAGGAGGATTAAGGTGACATCCATGGCCAAAAGAGTTGCATTTAGTGCATGCTTGGGGCTCCATGGAATCTCAACTTTGATCTCATGCAAAATTTCATTTACTTCGACCTTGAAAGATTAAAGAATGACGGCCAAAAATCTACTCAATGCAATATTTTTGAAAAACTCAACCTACTCATATCTAGAGTAACTTAATCAAAAACAAAGGTCTCCCAAGCTCATATATGCCATCCTTATGGCATAATTGAAGTGGAACATTAAAAAATCATTCCAAAATCGGCACTTTAGAAAATTTACTGCGAGTCAATTACGTAATGTATTTGGGATCCCATTTCTCAAGAATTGAAAAGCTTTCCCCCTAGTTGCCCGATAATTAACCCAATTGCTTGCTGACTATTAATCTTGTATAGCAAAAACCATCGTTCAATGAAAACACCGTGTCAACACTACTACAATAAACTTAAAAGATCACGGGTAAAAACCGTGATCTTTATAATTTAATCACGGTTTTAAAACCGTGGTTGATGGAGCCATTATTAAAAGTCTTCAAGATTCAACCACGGTTTATGTCTGGGTTAAATGTAAGTCCAAACCGATATGGAAACACATAAGGCATGATGATAAACAAGATAAGACCACGGTTTGGACAACAAACCGTGGTTAAAGATCGTAAAAGATCACAATTTGAACAAAAACGTGTTTAAAAATATTATACAATTACGGTTTACACGGCAAACCGTAGTTAAATTAACAATTTATCACGGTTTGAAGATAAAACTGTGATGAAATTAGTTTTAAGATCACGGTTTGGACAAATAACGTGATTAAAAACACTATACAATCACGGTTTGCTCAAAAACCGTGATTAAATTATAATTATACAATCACGGTTTGGACAAAAACCGTGATTGGATTCACTATACCATCACGCTTTGGACATACATTGTAACGCCCCCAAAATTTGGGCACGTTAATTATTATTACAAACCATAATTAAGTTCAACCTTGAACTTTAATACAAATAATAATGTCCTCAAACACTATATAAATAATAACCGGGTGGTTCTAGGTCTTCGTCTATCCTTGCGCCGGTGTTAGTGGTTCTTTTACTTCTTTGCAATAAAATAATTGAGTGCGAGCGTGCCGAGAGAGTTTCAATCTCCTCCCTCGATTAACTTTGGAAAAACCAAATATAATCAAAGGCGATTGTGTTTAAATGGTTCAAATACCTCACCTAAGAGGATTTTTTTCTTTCAAAGTGAAGAAATACAAACCAATTTACTTAGGAAATTAAAAAACAACAAAGAAACAGAGAACTTTGAATGATGATTGTTACAAGAACAACCAAAATTAATCCTAACTACTTCCTAATCTATTTCCTATACTACTTCGAACCGGTTCAAATCCTAAAACTACTTGCCAATGAACAAACCAAGCATCATTTGTTTGATAGATGTTTGTTGAAGATTTGTCCGGGGTTCTTTACTCTTCAATTTCTTCTATTTATAGACGTTGCTTGCAGTTTGAACTTCCCACCTAGTGAATTTGAATTTGGCTTGCTTCGAACTCTAACTTCTACTCTTTGAGTTGGCGCTTTTTCTTCTTTCCCACGTCCCGAATTTGAATTCTTCTAACTCTTCCTTTAGAAGCTTTGATTTTGAATCGACAGCTTATTCGAATAACTCAAATGATTATTAGTTAAGGAGATAACGCCTTTCAAAATGTACTCCACGTGTCTTAACTACCACTTTGCCTTGTTTCACAAGTTTATACGTGAAAATTCATGTGTTTAGCAGTTGATATCATGGCTTCAAGTTCATTTATACCAAAGAATGGTTTGTAAATCGCCAATAATCGCTTTTTTTCAATTTGAGAAACAATACGACATCGTATTTACCCAATTTTGTTTTATTAATCCAATGTGTTTTTAATGACCAATATGTGCCAACATGTGGCATCCTTGATTACGTGTCAATTATTTATTGGATTTGTTAATTTTATATGTAAACAAAATGGGTCATTCCCCACTCCGGCAAAGATTTTCTTCCATAGGACTGGCCTCCACAAAGTAGTGTTCTTGTCCATTCGGATAATCGACATAATACGTCCGAGTCGCACAGCAACATCATGGTATTATGCCGTGGGTTACACAAGTGCAACACCGTGAGCAAAGCCCGAGTAGTTCACCATGCTAATATTCTAAGTAGCAATTCTAGAACAATAATTTCATAAACAGATGTAAAACTTGTGAACAAGAAACCATGTAATACATCATGCGTGTCTATGCGGATCGAGTAAACATGCGCGAAAAACAAGATCTCATTACGAAGTCTCGAATCGTGCCACGTGTCATTTCCTCAAAATAATTTCTCGTTCGATTCTCAAACTTAACTCATTTATCAATCGTTTTCCCAAAAATCGTTATCCTCATATCGTGCCTCTTTCAAAGATTCTTATTCAAATTTCATATATCTCCCATCACTCAAAAGTTATTGGTCCGTTTACGCCTCCTCTCGGTGACGGTACCAACCTTTCCGCTCGAGGTTCCGGTTATCGTGCATCACCGAACTTAACGACTGTTTGCACGGTCCGACCACCCCGACTCACACGACCACGCCTGGCCGTCTTGCATCACCGAACTTAACAACCTTGTTTGCAAGGTCCGTTCACCGTGTGTTATGCACGCGTAGCCCAAACATCCAAGTTCTCTCCGCGAATCGGAAGTGGCGGTCTCATTTGCACTACCGCATCAAAACCATTCCTCCAAATTCTCTCCGCGAATTTGAGGTGGCAACAAATCCATCTCATCTCATTTCATTTCCCAAAAATCTCATTTCATTTCTCGAAAATTTCAAAACTCAATTTCATTTTCATCTCTATTTTCTCATTAACAAATTGCTCAATTTCACGTCCGTGTCATAACGTATCGCATACGTGCTTAGTGCCACATGCTCAAAACCATGCTCATACAATATTCCATAATTTTTCTCTAAATTCATCTCTCTTCAAATAGACATTTCTCAAATAAAATCATACATCTAAATTCACCAATTCTCTAAATTATAATATTTCCTTTAGAAATTTCCCACATAAAATCATACATTTTAATGCACCAATTTCCTTCAAAATAATATTCCTTCTAAAAATCTTCTCACATAAAATCAAGCATTTAAAACTCTCCAAAAATAATATCTCCACTTCTCTCAAATTTATTCCTCATCAAAAATCTCATTTCTTCCTTGTCCTTTTTCAAACTATTTTATTTCTTCCAAAAGAAATAAAACCAATCAACTTGCTCTCTCTAAAATAATTTAAACAAAACTTCTTTCTCTAAAAATTTCTTGTCAAAAATTTATCTCCATTATTCATGAACTTTCTAAAAATATTTAATCTCTCCAAAAATATACTCTTTATATTTCTAGAAAAACTTTCTCTCTAATATACTCCAAATAAAACATCATTTCCTCTATCTAGTAAAATCAAAATTTTCTTTCTAGAAAATTTAATCAACTCCATTACTTCTTTTCTTTTCATCATAGCCATGAAATATACTCACAAATACTTAGTAAAAAAATTTTAGAAATCATTTATGAAAAACCCTCACTTCATTTTTATTTAGTAAAAACTCCATACTTTCTTACAAAAAATTACCATAAAGCAATTGATATTTCTTTCTAGTAAGAAACAAATCTCTCACTAAGTAAAACAAATCTATTATTTAAGGAAGATCATCTTAAACAATAACCATTGATTAAAACAACAATGAATAACTAATTCTTTCATGAAAATAAACATAATAATACTAGAACCTTGTCTAGAAAAATACATATCTTCTAATCACTTCTAATCACCTTCTAATTAACTCTTAATCACTTCTAATCAACTTCTAATCGACTTCTAATCACTTTAATCTCACTAATCCCACTTCTAATTTCATGAAGAACTACTCTAATTAGAACCTCATAAACTTTCTTGTTAATCTTTCAACATGAAATCCTCTTTCTTTAATACTAAGAAACATGCTTAGCAACTTAACCACATGCATAAATTAACTCAATCAAACTCTAAAATCATGCTTAGAAACTTAATTAGAACAACTTAATAGAACTAGAAATAACTAATTAGAAAGTTAGTTTAGTAAACTACCTTGTTTTCCGGGTGTAAACCGGAAGCCGAAAAGCTATCCTTTGGTGTGAGGCTCTTTAATCTACCTAGCTTGCTCACTAATTAACTTAGTAAGTAGCTAATTAGTGCCCTAATAGGTTGGCTAGGTGGTGGTAGAAGTAGTGGGTTTGTTGGGAATTTGAGAGACAAACAAATAAAGTGGGGTATATGTGGTCCAAATGAACACAAAAGGTGGCTATTTATAGCAAAAGAGAGCCCTCTCTCTCCCTCTTGAAATTTCGGTACTCCCTCCCTCTCTTGGCCGAAAATTTACTTCATGTGGGAGTGTTAAATGTGGCACGAAATGTGCACATGGTGAAGTACTTGGGTAGTGCACAAGTGGCACTCTAGAATTAGGCTAGGTCCTAGGTTTCTATACTTGCAAGCAAAGTATTTGTGGGGAGGTGCATGGAACCAAGGTAAGAAACAATAGTGGGGAAAAAAATATGCCCTTAGTTGTGTAGGTTTTTGCATGGTCACCTTAGTTATGGGGTGTTTTTAGGAGCTAATATACCCAATATGCATGTGCATGGGAGTTATGGCTATGGGGTAGCCTTAGTGGGCTAAAACTAGGAGAATATTCCCCTTAAAACATGGAGCCATGTTTCAAGGAAACTTGGGGTCCAAGGTCTAGTGTAGCTAGGCCTAGGTTGTGTAGAATGTGCCCAAATGCATGTATTGTGTGGGTATGTGTAGGTTACTCCTAAAATAACAAGGCTTATTCTAGGCCTAGTTTTCCAAAAAAATTTAGCAACGATTGCTAAAATCAACCATGATTTTAGCAAATGAGTTCAAGAAGTGCTAAAATTATGGTTTTGAAATAAAAAAATGAAGTGGTTCCGTGTATCGCTGATGCCGCACCAAATTAAAGTACTCCTCGTGTACTTTAATTGGTGTGAAAAATTCAAAAAATAATGCACGGAACACTTAATTTTTTGATTTGAAATACCATGATTTTAGCACATCTTTTCATTTGCTAAAATCATGGTTGATTTTAGCAACCGAGTTGCTAATTTTTTTGGAAAACTAGGCCTACTAGTTTTGGGTACAAAACCTTAGCTTAGGAAACTTCCTCAAACCTCCCTCTTGCTTGCTCAAGTGTACAAGCATTTACTCTTGCATGTGCAAGAGTACTTGCTCACATGCATGCACACACACACACCTCACTCTCTCTCTCTCTCTCCCTCGGCATCTCTCTCTCTCTCCCCCGGCTCTCTCTCTCTCTCTCTCTCTCTCTCTCTATAACTCTCTCTAACTTGGTCAAATACCAAGTTCCAATGTGAGAGGTGACTAGACCATGGCGTACGAGGTAGTTAGATGAAATAAAGACGGTGGTTGGGGTGGTTTCGGGAATTAATAGCGGCCTCCGGTGTTATGGTAGTGTAACGGATGTATTACTTGGTCTCGTATTTATAGTATGCGCTAGAATTTCAGTTATTTGAATTAGAAGAATTAATTAATAATTTAATAAAAAAATATTCCGATTAATAGGAAAATAAAATAAATTATCGAATTATTAAACGAAATTTTTATTTACGAAAATCCGGGTCGTTACATACATGCCTCGTGGCATTATCTCCACAACCTCCCAATTGTTTTCCCAACATGCATTTGCTAAGAATTGAACCTCCAACCTCTCAATTCTTATCCTAACACTCCAACCACTAGGCTACCCAAGTCTTCATGTCACATTTTCCAAAAAGAATGTATATGTATTATCTTTTCATTTATTCCCTTTTATATTACAACAAATATGTAATATATTTTACATAAAATATATATTGCATTATATCATAATATATTATATTACATTAAATTATAATATTTTAATTTATAGAAATTATACAGTTGACGACGTAAATTTGGTCGCCGTAGACAAACCTTTGGCAACACCTAGTAATTTAGTAGACACTGACGAAAAATTAGTTAGTGACATGTTTTCTTTTTGGCGACTAACATTTTTTGTCGTCATTATGTCTCTGTCAGATTTTACTTTGGCGACTAACCTCATATTTTGGTTGACAAAAGCATTGCATAAGGCAACAAACATTTATTTCGTCGCCAAAAGTGATGCATAAGGCAACAAAATTTAAAAAAACCTAAAATAAATAATAAAGTATTTACTAGTCCATCACACTTGTAATCGAAGTATGATTAAAATACGCAAACACATTTTATCAAGGTCGGAAAAACTGTGATAAAAAAGTTTTTTTTTATCACGGTTGTAACAAAGTGTGATTAAAATAAACACATTTTATCACTGTTTGTAACAAAGCGTGGTGAAAATTATACATTTTATCACACTTGTAATCGAAGTGTGGTTAAAATATACGAAACACATTTTGTCACGGTTGGAAAAAATGTGATAAAAAAGTTTATTATCACGGTTGTAACACAGTGTGGTAAAAATAAATACATTTTATCACGGTTGTAACAAAGCGTGGTAAAAATAAACACATGTTATCACACTTGTAACAAAGCGTGGTAAAAATAAACACATTTTATCACACTTATAGAAAAATGTGATTAAATTAAACAATTATAATCACAGTTCTTTTAAACTGTGATAATTATGATTAATCACTACGGTTTTATTAGCAAAGTGACATTAAAAACTCACCTTGCATTTCTTTATCACGGTTTCATCAAAACCGTAATCTTTTAAATTTTCTTAGTGTGATCTTTATCAATTATTCTAGTAGTGCAAGATCTTCACGCATGTATTCTATGCCCAGGTTTTAACATAATGTGAAACGATAATTTTTGTCCAAGAAATACCAAATGAGTGATATTCCCAAAATGCCCGTCATTGTTATTCCATCAGGCATCTCAATCTCTATCGTGCCAAACAGGCACCTCACGCACAAAAACAAGTAAGTCAATCAAGAAACAAGACACGCAACATACGTGGTTCGCCAAACAATGGACCAACTTCCACGGGGTGGGGGATTTCACTATAATCAAGATAATCAATCCATGGTGATTATGCACTCACTCTCAATCTCACAATAATGATTTCCTCACAGTCACTCATGTATCTCTCTCTATCTCATTCTCTGCCTCTCTCACCTTGTCACACAAAACTAAAGAGATGGACAAGAGTATTTATAATCGGAGGCATGCACAAAAAAATTCTAATCACTCCCTGGGCCTAAGGCCGTCCAGCCCCCACAGGGTGGATCCCAACAATCTCAATTTCAGTTATTGATTTTTTTTTTTTTTTTTTTTAAAAGTAATTTTTGTTGTAGAAGTTACTGGTGCAAAATAAGCTTGTGTGTGTTCATTTTTACCATTGACCAAGACGAAATTTGTTATAACGGGAGTTATTTTTTTGTCTTTATGCTAATTGTAGCTTCTCAAAATTGTAGAAAGATTGTAACTTCTAATGCTCACTCACTTAATAATTTTTTGGTTGTCTTTATTTAAAAAAATTTGCGTTTGTTAATTGTTTTTCATTTGAATATCTCATACTTTTTATAATAATAACTTAAGTCAAGAATAATTATAGAATTGGAGGAGCTTGCCAGGATGGCTTGGTAAGGAAAACCAAATTGAATCGAGCCGAGTTTTAAAATGTTCGGGTTCGTTCATTAATATTTTAAACGAACTCAAATCGAGCTTGCCTAGGTTTGAGTCGAACTCGAATTTGTTCACAAGCCTTAACGAGTAAAAATATTAGATATAATATTAGATTTCCATGCTCTTATACAAGTCTAGAATTTCAAATAATTTTTTTATTTTGTACATAAATAAGTCCATACATTTATAAAATTATAAAAACATCTTGAAATTTAAGTTTATAATACTTTTACAAATTTATACATGTACCAGTTATAAAATTTTCATCAAGCATTTGTGAGAGTTTATATATATTCAAGGTTATATGTGAAATTCTTATGATATATACCTATATATTCCAAGTTCGCGAGCCGAGATCGAACCGAATCTTGTCGGTTTAAGTTTGGCTCGTTTATTAAACGAGCCTAAAATTGAGGTTCAGTTCGATTCGTTTAGTATTCGAATCGAACTCAAATGAGCCTTTACCAAGTCGAGTCTCGAATAGTTCACGAACCGCTTAGTTCATTTACTGATTCCCAGTTCTTTCTCTTCTTTCTTTTTTTTGGTTTAGTGACAGTTCATCAAAACAATTGTCCAAGATTAGGTCATCAGGCGGATCGCCCAATCCGCTCAATCCATTTAAACCAAACTGTCTACGAACCCACCCGATGTATGTTACGGATGGATCCAGATCCTAATATTTTTATTTTGGCGGATGCGGTTCGGTTCGGGTTAAATCCGCTCAATCCGCCCAATCGCTTTAATCCTTCTTTGATCCATCAAATCCACGATCCGCTTAATCCAAAACCGATCGACCCATCCAGTATATCACTCACGGACGGGTTGCGGATGCACAAAACGACAATCCGCCAACGAGCGGATCGGATTGAGAACCGAACCGACCTACCCGAACCGATCCGTGGGCGGCTCTACGCACATAGTTTTAAGCCAAAGAGCGGGTTGTATCATTTTCAACATTCTACTACTTCTTTGCCTCCCCGTTTCTGGTATAACAATGAGCTTTTATCTCTCAAAACAATTTCAATATAGTTGGTGATTTGAAGTTGTGTTTAAAATTTGCAGCAACTCCGCTGCAGAATCTCAGAATTCGCTCTTAGATTTTTTTTTTTTTATAATAAACAAACAAGACCTCGTAGTTAGAGTTTATTCCCGCCTAAGATCTCATGCTCGTTCGCTTGCAAACTCTTGGAGCCACCTCATACTAGGCGTAATTAGCGTGTGAAATGCTGTAAGAAAGACTATAGTGACTAATCTGAGGTGTACATAAATTACCCTGGGATAATATTCTACATTATCCACACACACAAAAAGTATATATACTCGGGGCAATTTTTTTTTTTTTGACACGGAAATGAGAAGATTATATTAATGAACGCCCAACGGCACTTACAAAAACGGAATTCATTACAAAGATCTTGGACAAAGCCAAACTAATCATCTTAATAGAGAACAAGAAACGCACAAGGCAATCGATGTGTTTCACCCTAACCTGCATGGCTTGACGTAAAACTGCGGCACTTACAAAATTCATACCTAGAATCGGCATCTCAAGAGACTTAGTGCTTTGTTAAAGATAAAAGACAAAGAATACCCAGACGATCGGATGGACTCTAACCAAACATGCTCGCACCAATGAACTCCCAAAACTACAGATCTTCAAAGCCACCCCGAGTTGCCCTGCCAGCGATATCATGTCGAGTAAGAACACTGTTGGCACATATACCATTGTAAAGCAACCACGCCTAAAAGTACCCGATCTCTCAGACAAAACTTCGTCCAAAGACGAAACTAACAACTCTCACAAAGCGAGAGACATAATCCTCTCGGATCGGACGACAAGTCATTGATTTGGAGAGACAAAAGAAAAAGAAAGAACGAACGAAGAAAATAAATAGTACCATGGCCCTCCCTCTCACCACCATGGGTATTGAAACCCTAGGGAAGGGGAAGGAGGAAGAGTAATATTAGTGGTGGCTAGGGTTTTCGAGAAGAGAGAGAGAGCGCGTAAGACTCTATTTGGAACTTGATCTGTCTCTACTTTGATGATAGAAGTTGTTCCTCCTTAGGGCATATTACTAATTTGTTTATTCAACGAACTTTCAACAGTTTTCTTTCAAACATGCAAATAAGCGAAGTGAAGGACATACAACTTTTGTTGTTTTTATAAATTTTGATTTATTCTTAGTAAATTGTAAACAATAAGCAAGCTCCTAAATGCAAAATAAAATAGTGGTACCAGTTTATAACATGTGAGCAAGGCCAATTTTATTTTGAATTAAAAAATTGATTTGGACATGTTCATCCCGCTCCTGCGCCTATTAATATCGAGTTCCCCTTTCACAATTCAATTTGAAATTTGATCCTTCTGTTTGCAGACGGGGAAAAAATGGTGAAGCAAATGCCGAAAGCCAAGACGATTTCCGAGAGCATCTCTCCCGACACAAGTTTCTCACTTCTCTCTCTCTCTCTCTCTCTCTCTCTCTCACTCTCTCTCTCCCACACACCTAGATTTTTGTTACCGCAAAATTTTCTGAGTTGAAATGCGGAAAGAAATCTGAAATTGACTTGAATTTCATAAGCTTCACGCTATCAATATTATAGATTTAATTAGGAAATCGAGCTGAATTTGATAGGATTTGAATTTTCCTACATCGGTGAGCCGAAATTTGATGGAAATGATCTTTTATGTGTGCGTGTTTGTGTGTGTATGTTTCTTTTCGTTGAGTAGTGTGTGTGCGGGCACGCGTGCGCGTACATATAAGTATTTATGAGAAAAGCATTTGATATTGGCTTGAATTTCGTAAGCTCCTCTCTCTCTGTCTGATCTGTATTTCAAAATTTGATGAGGAAATCTAATAAAATTTTACAGAATTTGAAGTTCATAGATCAATGAGCATCGGATGTCGGAGATTGACTTTTTTTTTTATCGTCATCGGTGATAATATATGGAGCTAAATTTGATCTCCTTACTAGATCTAAGATATAACTTGAATTTAGAGTCGAAATACCGAAAGAATCTGAAATTGACTTGAATTTCATAAGCTTTACGCTATCAGTATTACAAATTTAATCAAGAAATGGAGCTGAATTTGATAGGATTTGAATTTTACTACATCAGTATGCTGAAATTTAATCAGGAAATGGAGCTGAATTTGATAGGATTTGAATTTTACTACATTAGTATGCCGAAATTCAGCTCAATTTCCTGATTAAATCTGTAATACTGATAGCATGAAACTTATGAAATTCAAGTCAATTTCATATTTCTTTCCGCATTTCAACTTAGAAAATTTTGCCGGTAACAAAAATCTAGGTATGTGGAGAGAGAGAGAGAGAGAGAGAGAAGTGAGAAACTTGTGTCGAGGAGAGATGCTCTCGGAAATCGTCTTGGCTTTCGGCATTTGCTTCACCATTTTTTCATGTCTGCAAACAGAAGGATCAAATTTTGAATTGAATTGTGAAAGGGGAACTCGATATTTATAGGTGCAAGAGCGGGAAGAACATGTCCAAATCAATTTTTTACTTCAAAATAAAATTGGCCTTGCTCACATGTTATAAACTTGTACCACTATTTTATTTTACATTTACGAGCTTGCTTATTGTTTACAATTTACTAAGAATAAAGCAAAATTTATAAAAACAATAAAAGTTGTTTCTCCTTCACTTCGCTTATTTGCATGTTTGAAAGAAAACTGTTGAAAATTCGTTGAATAAACAAATTAGTAATATGCCCTAAGTATATATACTTTTTTGTGTGTGTGGATAATGTAGAATATTATCCCCGGCTAATTTATGTACACCTCAGATTAATCACTATAGTCTTCCGTACCGCATTTCACACGCTAATTATGCCTAGTATGAGGTGGCTCCAAGAGTTTGCAAGCGAAACAGGCTTTTCACATTTTACGCTATCGGTATTACAAATTTAATCGGAAATGGAGTGGATTTCAAGATTTCATAAGCTTTCACATTTTGGTGTTTCCGGAAGTTTATATTCCAAAATGTGAAAAGCCCGAAATCCAGTTGTTCTTAGACCACTTAATTATATTTTCAGCAATCAAATCCTGTTAAGTGTGCTAAAGTCCTACATTGAACTACTTGGATTTGGGGAGGCGAGGGAAATTTACCAATTTGTTTCTCTGGCTGACATAACATGTAAGAGTGTCTTCCATTTGAAATTAGACAATCACCAACTTGTTCCTCTAGTTGATGGAACAAGTATTCTTCCTTTGTCATACGAATTCTCTCTCAAAGTGTCTTCATCCACTTTTATAAAATCACCCATTTACTTCCAATTTCCTTGAAGGTGGGCATTTGCCATGCGTTTAATGGCATTCCATAGCATGCTAACCAAACGAATCTCTCATCTTTTGCAGCTTCTCCCATCCATTCCTTGACTTCATCAAAACACTCCAATAGCCATTCTTTCTCAATAGCTTCATCTCTTTTTTTCTCATCTCTGAATGATGCAATGATATATCGTCCCCCATTGATCTAAACCTTATAGCCTCTCCATATTGCTTTTTGAATTTGTCTTCCAATTCTTGGGTGAAAGTAACCTCCTTAATTTACCAATAGCACTACTATATAACCAGCCATTATCAACCTGGTTCTATAGTAATACCATGGTAAAATTTGTTCTTAATAGTCCCGACATTTGAGATGTCCCCTTCCTCTTTTCCTTTTGCCATTCTTTCTTCCCCCGCTTACTTGACTCTATTACACCCTTTCGTCTCCACACTTCCTTGCCTCTTTTTTCAACGCCAAATCTTGCTCTTTTCACTAATAGCCTTTGATTTCGAAATCTCATACCATTTGCTCGCATATTGTCATTTCTCAACTCTTTTGGGCAATCGTACTTCACAAAACCAAACTCGCTCCCTTTTTTACTTCTTTTACGGTATAAAAGCATCTATAACAATCCCATAACCGGTGAAGTGATTTACCACCATGTTGTGTTGTTCTCCTCAGGTATATTGTCAATGTACGAGTTTCCAATCTCTGTGGTATTTCGTTTTTGTTGGTGCTAAAGCTCCTCTCGATATCCTTGGTTACTCCTCCAACTCGTGATTGTAGCCTGAAGTTGTTAGTGTTTCTTCTCTAGTATGAATTTTCTTGACTTCCTCCTTTCCATCTCCATTCTCTCTCCATTGATTCTCTAGTCGAATGGATTCCTACTTCGATGTCGCTTTGGATCTGGTTCATCGTTATCCCCAGTTGGCTATATCACATGCACCTAATGATGACGATTGTGGTTTGGGAGCATTAGCTAGAAAGGTGGATGCATTTCGAAGTGGCACGCAGCTGTTTCTCGGGTTTTCTAATGGGGTAGGTTCTTAACAATATATTCGATAAATTAATGTATGATCAACAAAATAAAAGAAATTAACTCACAAACTATTCGAAGTTAACTCGCAAACTATCCGAAATTAACTCACAAATCACAATCTGTAAAAACAACGGAAACTAAAGTTGGCGATGGAATTATATAACATCACGTTTATTTATTATAAGATAAGATGAAAAAACAGGTAATTAGCAAACTTCGCCATGCATCTAACCCCGAGAAGTGGAAGTTAGGCTAGTAGTAGTTCCTACATCCAAAATTAGTTTCTCTTTCCTTACCGATACGTAAAATTAGCTTTTTTTTCACAACAATCGACAAATAACGAGATATTGACTACGAAAGATCAACGAATCGATGCGTGCAAAACTAGTAATCGGGGTTTCGAACTCACCCCTATAACTCGAATCGAGAGACGAACACCGAAAAAAGACCACCAAATCGAAGAATGAGAAGCACCGAGATCGTCGGATCGAGGCTCGGACCGAGCGCACGAATACTAAGGCCGAGTTTTCCGATTTGATTTTAACAACCTTGATTGCTAAAATCAACCATAATTTTAGCACTTTAGTGAACTTTGCTATAGCCGATGTTTTCAAATCGAGATACGTATCATATCATTTTTATTGTATAAATTGTATCGAGATACATTTGATGGAAGAGTAGGAGTGTCTAATGTTTAGTTAGACAATATTTTGGGAGAGAGACAAATAATTAAGGCAAGAGTGGGGAAGGAAGGTATTTATATTACACTTAAACACCAAACTCTTATTTTGGCTTGGTACAAAATTGCTAGAACTCATCCCTATTTATACTACTTCATGGAAGGGTCTAGTCCAAATCTATGGAAGGGTCTAGTCAAAAGATATTTTCATATAAGATAAAGTTTGAGGTAGATTTTAGAATTACAAATGTGAGCAATTCTCAAAAAAAAAAAAAAAAAAATCTTGATGTTTCACAAGGATATTGTAGAATTTCTAGGATATAGATATTAGCTTTTAGAAACTAGATATTTATATCTACTTCAATAAGATCTTTCATCTTTCAAATTTGTCAATTGGGCTTATTTGAATTTTGTTTTCTTGGGCCAAAATGCTAAATCTAGTTTATACTTCAACAACAATAATCATAATTGATATACAATTAAAAAGTAGTTATACATGAGGATATCACAAACTATACTTACATTTACCACAAAAAAAAAAATTAAGATGCAAAATTTCAAGTCTCTCAATTGGGGTCTATTACATTAAGGCTTTCACTGCTTTGCCTTGGTTATGGAAAGAAAAGAAGAGTCCTTATATGATTCAGGGCAAAAAAACACAATCAAATTATGGTCCTTTCCTCTATTCATTGAGATTGAATTTCTATCAAATGTTTGAATATTTCCATAATAAGATCAAATGGTTTAGATTAATATGTTTGTGGTTCCGCTTCTTAAAATAAAGTCCAATTTTTTTTTTCAGTAAGTAATCGTAGGAGACGTACCAAATTGGGATACGTATATAAATTGTAGGATACGCAATCGTGTCGTAGGATTTCTATACAAAAAGGATACAGGGTGCGATACGTATCATTTTCTGAAGGGGACAATACAAATTGTAGGATACATATCGTGTATCGTAGGTTTTCAACAATTATGATTTTAGTAACTGAGTTGTTAAAATCAAATGGAAAACTCAGCCTAATTGAGATGCAGAGAAGAAGAGCCCATATAGTGAGTGTTCGATGAGAATAGAGGAATACTCTACAAGAGTCCAGATCAGAAAGCAAAAGCAATGCTGCTACTTTTGGGCTACCTTAATTGTTTCGACGGCCCATCTCGTACACCCGGTGGTCACCCCCATTTTGGGGTTAAGCAGGGATGCCAATAGCGGCGATCGTCCTGTAAGGAAAAAAAGAAATTCCTTTAGTATTATATGGAAAAAAAATTTCAAAATTTTTCCTATGAATTATATAGGTTCGACCCTGTGTAGTGAAATTACTGGCTCCATCCACGGGGTTAAGGAAAGCCGAAACTAATATACATATTTAGAAGGTCGGAATCACATGCATTGCAAATCATGTTCACATTTTCCTGTTGTATAGTAGTCTTTTACCCATTCGATGCACGTGATCACAATAAAAAAATTGCATTGGTGTTTTTTCTAGTCACGTGTATCGAACGGACACAACACTGGTTGATAAAAAGAATTTTTTTTTTCGGCCCTCTGGTCCTGTGTTTAATGCACGCTAGCGTTGTTCCCATCCTATGCACGGAAAGACATATATCAACTGTTTTGAATGGAAAATTTGAAGTGTGTTTAGAACAAATTCAAATTAATTTGCAATTGTGAAGTATGTAACATAAACAAGACAAATGAAAAGAAAGAAAAAAAAACGAAGCTAGTATGATTGTTATTTATCTTTTTTCGCTTGCAAAACTCTTGATTAGATTGGGAGTTTGAGGGCTTAGGAGGCATAAACATATTTGCGTAGAGTATGTATTGTTATTGATTGCTACCCTTGCAAGTTCCTGTAAATTTTGGTGAGTGGAAAGAAAACACTAAAAGAAACAACTTCGATTGGTCGGAATATAAATTTGGATAATTAGGTTAGATGTGATTTATTTATTTTTATTTTTTTGTCATTCGTCATTCTTAATCTATTACATGGGGGAGGGGAATGAGACTCGATCCCGGGATGCAAAGTGTAGGCATCCAAGAGTTCTACCGCATGAGTTAGCCACCCCTTGCGATTAGATGTGATTAAAGGAAGTAAATAATCCTAATGAGTTGTATAGCTATATATTTTCCTTATTACTAAAAATTACAGTAAATGTTATTTTACAAAAGATAGTGAAATGAGGGGGAAATGAGAGAAATGAGGGGAAAATGAGTGAAATTACAGTAAATGCCTAGATAGTACAGATTGCAAGTCGTCTTCTAAAGTCCAACCGGTTCGTTCATTCTTGTCATAAGTTTTGCATTTTGGTTACTAAAGCATCTCAACTCCTACAAACAAATACAGCACTACCATTAAATGTCTAATATCCTGCAAATATGTCAAAGATCAGACTAAGTCTGCTGCATCATTCAATCACACATATTTTGAGAGAGAGAGAGAGAGAGAGAGGACCAAATTTGATGTTAATTCCAATCACATGATTCAAATTGCAATGTCACTTCATCTAACCTTTACTTTTACAATGAAATACTCCCTCCGTCCCAATTTTATAGTCCCTTTTGGTGATTCTAACTTAATAAGAGAGCATAATCATTGTACTTTTGAAAACATATTTTTTCTTATTTTACCCTTCAATCATTACTCTTTCTTATTTTTTTATTACTTTTAATTTCAAATATAAGGGTAAAAGAGGAAATTCCTTAACAATTTCTCATTTGGTTTGAAGTGGACAATATTTTTGGACGACAAAAAAAATGTCAACCTAACTATAAAATTGGGACGGAGGGAGTATGTAAATAACCAATCACTACCAAAAATTCCTTACACGTGAATGAAGAAATGAGGGCTATACAACAATCTACAGGTAGTAACAATGCAAGAATGCAAGCGGGCAAGGTTGAAGAAACATGTATCCTAGATATTTGCCTTATTTGAAAGAATCTGAGATAATTGTAGACGAGCTGAAAGATTTTGAGTTTTGGAGTTGGTAAAATTGTATCATAGAGTTGCAACCTCAGCATTGGAATTTAGGAAAGAGAAGCATGCGAACGAAGAAATTGAGGCTGAAGTCTCAAGGTCAGGACAAGGCTCTGGAAACACAAACTGAGAAAAACCCAGAACATTTGAACATTCCCAAGAAGCAGAACTAGTGACTACTAAGGAAATATTGGATAAACATATGGAAGTGAAAGGGGATTCTTGAATTCCGGTGAATTTTCCAGCAAGGCTGATTTTGAGCCTATCACATTTTGCAAAGTAATCTGATCCACAATGGGTAATGCATTTGGATCAAATTTTTCGTCTGGGTGGAGCCCACTTTGGCCGGTTGCACTAAAGCTGTTTCAACATTTTTCATCTCAACATCTGAAATAACAATTTCTTTGATATACCCACCTCTACCTTTGGTCGTTCTGAACTCAACCCCGCAATTTGAGTTGTATACGTAGAGGTGTTCAACGAGGACGCTGGAAATTCCTCCAGACATCTTGCTTCCGAAAGCAAGTGCAGAACCGGAAAATGCTTGGAGGTATACTTGCTTGATGTGTACACTTGTTGTGGGCCTGCCATAGGCTATTCCGTACTCATCCCAGCCACTCTTGAGTGCAATAGCATCATACCCGGTGCTAATGTTACAGTTCTCTATGCATACATTGTCTGAAGAATTTGAAAGAATGTAGTTTTGGTTATATGAATTTCTCCTTGCAACTTGCTCACAGTTTGATAACCCACAATGCCAAAAAAAAAAAAGACTCTCTCCCTCTTGAAAAACATAGATTGTTTAAATGATGAGGAGTTTTAGCGAGATTCAGTTCTGCGAGTAAATTAGTGCACGTGTATAAATTGGAGGGGCGAAAGAAAAGATTCACATAGATCCTTAGGCCATTCACCAATCCCAACCATGAAATTCCTTTTTGTATCTAGAGCTAACACCCACAACCACGCAAGAAAGGGACGGAAAAAAAAACCATGGAAACCACCCTGCACAGCCACCCCAAGCTCCCCAGAAAAGGGAAGAAGGCAAACGCGAACTAAAATGTAACATGTCACTTCTAAATACAGGCCCCCACTTATGTAGAAGACATATCTCATGCTAGCAAATAATTAATTCACAGGGGAAGAAAAGTACAAAGTGAATGTGTGGATCATCATATGTACCTAATATCCAGGTGTTTGTGTTCACCAGGGATATAGCCATTGGGAAATACTGTTCCAAACAATAGATTTTGGGTCCCACTCTGTCCCACCCCTAAATCCCACGTAACAAACAGGCCCTAAAGAAAATATAAGTAACATGGATCTCACTTTAAAGATCTCATGAATCTTTGCTTATTACTAATAGTAGGGTGATGATTAATTTTTAAAATGTGGAAGTGATTATTTTAATAGTAGAAAAGTAGGTGAAAAGAGAAATAGAAGTTGGACAGGCAAACTTATATAAGTTTGATTTTCTTTTGAGAAAAAACTATCGTGAATCTAAAGAAATTTTGAAACTTAACTGGGGATGTTGGTCGAGCTCAGTCGCACCTCAATCCATCTTTGTTTAGCTACATTAACATCGGCTGCTATGAATCTAGCATTTGGTCTCTTGGAATTGCAGAAAAGAAAACTATGGAGTACAGGACGGGGCAATTAGAGTACTTTGGGGTCCTTTGGAGTGCTATATTTTTCTTGGTTCTTAATATGCCTCTTCTCTATACATAAGCGAGGGAATTTGTAGTGCTTTTACATATACATCTTCCATGGAGTAACTTTTAGTCAAGCTCTTACTTATACTATCAGTATCAATTAAGATGATTTTTACAATCTCTGCACGTTGCTTTTTATTTTCCTGTATCCGGCTATCCGCTAGCTGTGAAATCTTCCTTCAATCATTAGACAAGTAAACTGTCCAATTGCAATATCTTCCTGCAACTATTGAAGGGGCCATGTTCCTGAAAAGAAAAAGGAAAGGAAGAGAAAGCACTAGTGGTGTTAACGATTGGGCTTAGTCTTACATGTCTTAATTATTGTCAAACATACTGTCGGGATACAAAAAAATTGTATTACAGGATATCTGTTTCATTTTTTGTTTCTTGCTTCAGTTGGACTGGATGACATTGGTTTTAGGTGACAGTGCAACAGTTGTAATTCCTATATCCTACTAGTACATTTTGAGATATTTCTGCCAAAAATATAAGGTTTTTTAATGGCAGCTTTTTCAAGATTTGATAATTACAAGACCCATTTTTATTGGGTGCTTTCTTCCATACCAACTTATGTCTATTTTAAAGCAGTGCAGACTTGCAGGAAGGGTGGAATTACTTCCATGGTAGAGATGATACTAAGTCCAACAAGCTCTAGCTGTCTAGAGTCTCAAGAAAAGTAGTGTAGCGGCCGGGTTCCCGTGGGTCGCAAAGGCCCCTCTCCACATCACAAAGAGCTAAAGGGGTCACTTCATAATCTGCAAATCTGAATGCGAGATCGATCCGTCTCGACGGTGCCGATCGTAAGGTGCCCTCGGCGGAGGGCGCCGATGCGCGGTTCGACGAATATAGATTTGAACGATGTCCGCCGAGTGGTAGGGTGCCGAGGATGTGGAATTCCTCACTTGGCTCGGAGGACACCCTCGGGATCTCCGCCGATCGACGTGCCGAGCGTCCGAGGGTCCGGGCCACACGCGTTACGAGTTGGTCAACCTCGGTAACGCGGGGCTCGGGCACGTTAGGTTCGGTGGCGGCGTGCCGGCACGCCGCACGTTCCACAATGGAGCGTTAAGTATGGCAGATCACCTACTCGCCACCGCCACCTGCGGAGCACGTGGTTGTTGGGGAATGTCTCGAGGTGATTTGACTACTCAAACCCACGTGCCGTGACGCCGGCCGAGATATGGCGTCTGTGTGCGAGATGAAAGTCACATCAACCGTCATTCCGAGCGCGAAGGACAAAGCGTGGTGGTCACCGAGCGCGTGGGGAGCACGCCCCGCCGCCTATAAATACTCCACTACGGCTCTGCGAAGGGGACATCCCCTCTCTCTCTCTCATTTACTACCCTCATAACTCCATCTCTCTAAGAGCTTCGGCAAGTTTTCGTCCTTCGTTGACTGACTTAGCCATCGGTGCCTTCCCGGATCACCACCGTCCGGGTTTGGCACTAACGTGGTTGTCTACGTGTGCGAGTTCTCCTCTACGGCGGGCATCCGGGTTCAGCGCAGCTTGCCTGCTTCCGCCACTTCTCACACCCATTCGGAGGATCCAAAAGCTCACTCCGGCGAAAAGCACCTCCACAATTGGCGACTCTGCTGGGACAGAGAACCTCTCCTCCCGGCCTCTCTCGGAACACTTTGGTGGTGTTTCTTCCCATCCTTTCAAGCTCTTTCCTCAAAGCCGCCCCAAACACCGCACTGATGACCGATCTCACTTTGGGTCTCGCCGCATTTGGACCCACTGGACGAGTACCGCAACACTGCGACCGATATCGGTACCACCCGCTAAGAGTGACATGGGGCTCACCCCCCCCAGTCACCATGACCACCAACGGCGCCCGGACCCGGCAACGCCGGACCCAAAGAACATCCTCTTCAAAGATGGATGGGAACGTTCTCCCTTGACAACCTCACCACCCCGGCGCACTCGGAGGCTCTTCCTCCTCCTCCTCCTCTCACCATAGAGGCCGAACTCGGCCCGCTAAGGAAAGAGATCATTGCCATAAAGCGAGGCCGGGAGAACTCGCGGCGTCGAGGTCCGGAGGTCGGACGAGGACCGGAGGCCTCCGCCGACCACGAGGACCAGCGACGGGGGAAGGGCCCTAGTCTTCTCATGCCTCGGACAGTCGTGGAAGTGGACCACCGAGGCAACGCGCTCGCTGCGCCAACGAGACGGCGCGTTCCCGAGGACGACAGAGCGCGGGGGGCGCTTCGGCGGACGGACTACCCCGAGGATAGTGCCACGCATCCGCGCACTGACTCCCGACGTCCGTGCAGATCGGAATACGCCCGGGAGCGGGAGAGGCGAAACAAAAGGGAAAGGCCCCGCAGGCGATCCAAGCGCGCGAGATCATGGCGCCCAAGGCCGAGCGCACGAAGGGCGGAGGGCTGACCATAACCAAAACCATCCCGATGGTCGGGGCGACGGCGCCATCGCCGGGGTGACGGGCACGGAGCCGGAGCGGGGTACCTAACGCTCACGGCGACGGAATCGCCGACCCGGTTGAGGTCTCGGCGGGACCGACAACGGGAACGAAGGTCCTAGGCCCGGAGACAGTACATGGAGAGGGTAAAGTCTCGATTACCCTACTACTAGGCATAGCACGTGCCTAGTATATTCACCACGAGAGGGTGAATAGCTCGGCATCACTTAGGGGATCCTCGAACCCTTTACCGAGCCGCACCGACCATGAATAAGGTCGAGGTGATAGGAATAAATCAAGACGCCAGATATACCACTTTCGTATAGATCACAAGGAATGCCCTTGCTATGGCCGAGCCGTCAGAGGCTACGAGTAAAGCCTAAGTAGCATTCTGTAATACGTAATTCAGCTCGGTGTAATGAGTTGAGCTATGTACGAGTTAGTCCGAGCTACGTGGAAGCACGGCACCGCCACGAGTAAGGCGGTGAGACATTCCCGAATCATCTAGGCGATTCCTTGTGAGGTAAGGAGCAATCCCGGAAGTAAGGGATTGATATGGGAAGTCCTAATGTGATTAAGACTATGCCCCATATAGAGAAGAATCCTATATGGAAAGAAAGACCTCTCGCTAGACGAGATCTAGCAGGATGTCCAAGTTATCTCTTAAATAGGAAAGTCCTATTAAGGGAAGGATTTCTAAGACAACTAGGAAACAAAGGCACGAGATGCCTAATTCGACAAGTCAGTCTTCGCCTATAAATACATCACCATGCCCATGAAAAAGGTACGTTGTAACACCCGATTATACGCATTGTGTTCTTGGCTTGATTAGTAATCCAAGACTAACTTAAGCATCGGAGGGCCTTTGCCAACGAGGCAAGGGTGCTCTAACATATTCTTTGTCTTGCGATTTAGGGTCGAGCCAAGCCCGCACGTGATACGGGCTAACGTGGAATTACACCCCCTACAAAGTACAAACTGCGGAACGAAGGTGGTAGCATCGTACTCGTCGGCGCGCGCACGGGTGAAACTAGGGTGTACCACGCCGAGTTTGAAGCCGAACGCCATCGCCCCGGGAAGACGCAAAAGGGGTCACGATGACAAGGATTGCGTTCAATAATACTTACCCCAAGCGTAGGGTTCGGGGGCGATAGCATGATACCGGAAGTCCGGGTCGAGTCCTCGAGACCGAATGCGCATCGCGTGTTCATTTGTTTCGCGAGTGAAGTTTTAGCCTTGAAGCGGCAAACTTGGCTTAGCAGCCAAATTCACTTAACTTTGTGAATGACACGAGATTTAAAAGGACTAATTAAAACAAGGCTAAGTCATAGGGTTCATAACACCAATGACTTAGGCCAAATCATTCTCCTCTAAAATAACCGGCTCGGGACATCGTTAAACGACCCCGAACGGAAGATTTGGTTCTTAAACCCATTCAACTAGAATTGGTGTTTAGCAAATATTAGGATTTTTTTAGTTCATTTGGTAAACGGCCGAGTTGACATCGCCTAAGCATCACACGTGCCAAGTAGATGAACTCTTGGCTACGTGTGATCAAAGAGATTAACAAACCCGAGCTTTGTTACATAACATTAATCCTTACTCTTTGATTAACAGGAAAAGTTTGCATTATGGCGAGGAGAGTGAATGGACCTAAGCCACGGGGTGCTAGTCACCCCATAACCGCGCCTAAAACGGCTACTCGTTCATAGCTACGAAAAACATGACCAATTTTGCAAAGGAAATAAAGAACATGACGGATGACGTTAAAAACTGATTTTTACGGAAGATTAAAGGTTAGCCTACAACATTAAACTATGAGAAATTAACGAGACAACTAATAGAACCAAGAGTTTTCAAAGGTTTAAGCTAGAAAACGAGAAAATAAATTAACCGACAAAAAACGGAAATAAACTAGATTTATATAAAGGTCTTAACAAGTTCTACAACATTAAAGAAGATGAATTACCTTGAATCTAAATGAAAGAGCTTGAAAAACTAGAGAGAAGGTGGAGCAACTATGAAAAAAACTAATGGAGGAAGAGAGAGAAGGTAGAATTCCAAGCTAACCCTAAAGTTCTGAGGTTGAAGACCTTAAATAGGCCCCAAAAGTCATGTTAAGTTATTACAAAAATGCCACAAGATATTTCCTGATCGGGCTCCAAATTTGCAGAAAATCGAAGTTTCAACCGGTAGAGCAAAAGCTTCTACCGGTTGAAAAACTGTCTGTTCAAGTTCGACCGGTTGAGCAAAAAGTGTCAACCGGTTGAAAAACCTTCTGTTTTACTTCAACCGGTCGAGCAAAATGTGTCAACCGTTGAAAGAGTAAAAATTGGGAATTCTTTAAGTCTTGATCCCTTGACCTTCCGGCTTCCCCGAGTCTTGTTCAAAACTTCATTCTTTGATTCCCGGGACTCGACGGCGGGGTGCCACGTGGCCTCGGGTGCTCGGACATCCCATGGTTCAACCATGGCACTAAAACACGTCTTATTCTCGCCTTTTACCCGAAACTTACAAAAACACCCTCGTGCAAAATCAATCGCATAAAGCAATGAACTATGCGTGCGCGTGATAAAAAAGAGCGAGATAAGCCCCAATATAAACACTTTTGGGGGCTTATCAATGGGCACAACAAAAGGTTATCCTCCGAAAGGAGCAATGTGCATGTGGACGACCCGTTGCACCCGGACCGGCGGGCCGGGCGAAGCATACCCACGGGAATACCGGCGGCCGACCTCGACCGCCATGGCCCACCGACTCAAGGTTGGAGAAGGCCAAGCGGTCCCCTTTCTCCCGAGCCATTGCGAAGCCCCCGCCGCGCGGGTTCAAGATCCCCAAATTTGACAAGTACGAGCCAACAACGGACGCAATCACGCATGTCCAAGCAGACGCTTGGTCTCCGAGCTCTACGCCATAACAACTCCCTCATGTGCCGAACGTTTTCTATGAGCCTAGGGACCACGACACTCAGGTACCCCGGCTCGCTCCGGGTCTATCAACGACTTCGACGAGCTCGAGCGCGTTCACGTCTCGGTTTGTGACCGAATAATACGGCCGAAGACGCTCGACGCGCTTGTCAACATTAAGAGGGCTCGGATGAAGCCCCGAAGGAGTATGTGGCGCGCTATTGGGAAGCCTACACTAGTGGAAGGCTGCGATCAAAAGATCGCGTCCACATCATTCAAAAATGGGCTCGATGACCACTCCGACCTCTTCAAAGAGCTCATAGTACGACCTCCGAAGAACATGGTGGAGCTAATGGAGACGGTCAGCCGCTTCCGAGAGATCGAGGAGCATCTGTTTGATCGAGCGTCGAAAGGGCATTCGAGCAAAGGGGTTCCTAAGGAAGCCAAAAACGAGGTAAACAACGTAAGAGGGGGCGAAACGAATAAAGGAGCTGGGTACGAGAACAGAGGCCCCGAGACAACAACAAGAACAACGGTGGCGATGGGGGATGGGAAAGGCCCCCACGAAACGACAACGACATTACGTCGCCGAGACGCCGTCTTCACCCCGCCGATCTACAAGTCTTGGGCCGAGATCGGCGGGAAGCGTTGGTTCTACCGGCCGGAGGAGAAGATGGGGTCGGATCCCTCCCGGGGGAAATGCACCTACCACAATGAGGTGGGCCACTACACAACGGGATGCCGACTGTTCAAAGCGCACCTCGAGCGCCTAGTCGCCGAGGGACGAATGGAGGAGTGGATAGATCACGGTCCGCATGCCGACCGTGCTCGGGGGCGCCCCCCTAGCCAAACCAACAGCAATCTTGCCACCGCCACCGGTGCAACATGCAGCGGGGGACAGATGTGGTACGCCCGGGAGTGGTCAGCATTACTATCCACGGGCGGTCGGCAAGGCCCAAGTCGACGCAATGCACACGGAGCCGCGAGAAGATGGAAGCGCCATGCAAGTGATGACGCTTTCGGCCGGGCGCCGAAGCGGAAATTCGAAGCCCCACAACCCGTACACCATCTCCTTTTCCGAACAAGATTTGGACAAGTTGCAACTCCCGCATGACGACGCCTAGTAATCGAGATAAGCGTGGACCATGTGGACGTCCGGCGGATCTTGGTGGATCGGGGAGCTCCGCCGACGTCCTCTATTACTCGGCCTTGAGCCATCGGATGGACGCGTGACGAGCTCGCCCCCCGACACACCCCTCGTCGGGTTCTCCGGGTTTCCAGTGTACCGCTCGCGCATCACCCTCCCGGTTTGGGCGGGGTCGATGCGTCTGGAGATAGAATTCACCGTGGTGGATTCGCCGAGCCCCTACAACGCAATCCTGGGGCGGAGTTGGCTCCATGCGATGGGGGCGATCGCCTCAACCCTCCACCAAGGCGTCCGGTTCATTGGCACGTTTGGCCTCGAAAAGATGCTTTGTCAATGCAATTCGCGAAAGACAGAGGGAGGACAGGCGCCCTGCGGTACAATGGATTGAAGTGCCCGAATGCACTCTCAGGTTCTTGATGACGTTGGCTCTAGGGCCAAGACAAGTCGATCGAGGAGTTGGTCAAGGTACGAGATCAATGAGGCGGGCACTAGGTTCTTTATCTTTGGGCTCGGATCTCTCCAACCCCGAGCGAAATGACTTGGTTTCTTTCCTCAAAGATCACGTCAAGGTCTTTGCGTGGACACCATACGAGATGCCGGGCGTAAGCCCGGATTTCATCACGCACGCCCTCAATGTGGATCCGGCTAGGAGACCGGTGGTGAGAGCCAAGGCGGCCTTCGGCTATCCACTCCGACGCGGTCTTGGAGGAGATTGACCGCATGATTGAGGCGGAGGCCATCCGAGAGGTGATGTATCCCACGTGGTGGCCAACACCGTGGTGATCAAGAAAAAGAACGGAAGTAGAGGGTATGCGTGGACTACACTAACCTCAATGATGCTTGCCCAAAAGACTGTTTTCCACTCCTCGGATAGACCAAATTGTGGATGCTACGGCGGGGCATGCCAGCTCGGCTTCATGGACGCCTACCGCGGATATCATTAGATCGCCATGGATGTCATGGACGTTGAGAAGACGACATTCATCACACCGAGGGGCACCTATTGCTACCGGGTGATGCCATTCGGTCCCGAAGAATGCCGGGGCTACCTACCCGGAGGATGGTCTCCAAGATGTTCGCCAAGGAGCTCACATCATCATGAGAGCCTACATTGACGACATGGTGGTGAAGAGTAAGTTTGCGGAGGACCATCTCACCCACCTCGACACGCCTTCTCCATCCTCGAGGCACACCTGAAGCTCAACGCGGAGAAGTTCGCGTTCGTTAGTCGGTTCCGGAAAGTTTTGGGGTACCTCGTTACCCGTTGAGGGATCGAGGCCGACCCAAACCAGCCTAGCGGCCATCCGTAAACTCCGAGCGCCATCCACAATCAAAGAGGTCCAGAGGTCGACGGGAATGGCGGCAGCCCTCAATCGCTTTATAAGCAAATCGTCCGACGCCCGCCGTCCCTTCTTCCAATCCATCAAGACCCGAATGGGCTTTTCTGGACCGCCGAGTGTGATGCTTTGCACTCGTCGGGCTCAAAGACTATATATCCCGAGCGCCCATGCTAGTTATGCCGAGGAAGACGAGGACCTCTTCCTCTACCCGACGGTGTTCGATCACGCCGCGCCCGGCCTTGGTTCGGCAGGAGGGTTTGGAGCAGTCTCCGGTTTACTACTCGAGCAAGACGATGCTCCCCGCCGAGACCAGTACTGCGCCAATTGAGAAACAGCACTTTCGCTCGTCACGGCCAAAAGAAAGCTCCTACCCTACTTCCAAAGCCACACGGTCGTGGTGATTAGGGCGTATCCCCTAAAGACATCATCATGCGCAAGGCGGACCTCTCGGATCGAATTTGCAAGTGGTCCTTGAGCCGCCAACTTCGATATCCGTTATGAGCCCCTGACGGTGATCAAGGGCTGCGCCGCCGACTTCGTCGCCGAGCTCACCCCGAGACCGGAAACCGAGCTCCAAGGGGGCCTCGACAAGGAAATGGTCGAAGGTGAGCCCGCTCCCTCCCACGAACAATCCGGTTTCGTCCTAAAGCGTTCCCCTCCCGGAGGGCTACCATCTACACGGGTGAGTCTTGGCGCATACACGTGACGGGGCCGAGCCGGAATTGTACTCATTTCCCCGGGCACCCTCCACGAGTGCGCCATGAGCATCGGCTTCCCCACGAACAACGAGGCCGAATATGAGGCCCTAGTCGCCGGTCTCCGCCTCGCTCCGGCTCTCGGAGTGGATGAACTTCGTGTCTATAGTGACTCCGCGACTACGGCTCGCGATGCTCGGATGTTGAAATACATTAGCCACGCCCCGGAGTTGCAAAAGGCTTGGAGCGTTCACTTCGCCCACATCGGCCGAGCGAAAAACACTCACGCTGACGCTCTTGCCGCTCTGGGATCGGCGTGTAATGAACTCGGGAACCCGAACGATTATACTTGGGGAGATCGCTGTTCCAAGCTTTGAGCCGAGCGTCGAGGACGTCATGACCATCAACGCCTTCGGCCCAAGCTAGATGGACCCCGTGGTCTCCTTTCTCCGAGACCAAACTCTACCTTCGAATAAAAAGAGGCTCACCGCCTTGCCGCCGCCGGCGTCCTACTTTCTCTCTCCGTCCGGCCACTTTATCGACGCACCTACATTGGCCCCAACCTCCGTGTCCTACACGACGCCGAGGTCCCTCACGTCTGCGTGAGCTTCATGATGGGAGTTGCGGGTGCCACTCGTGGCCGAACTCTCTCCGAGCGTGCTTTGCCACCTGGGGGCTACCGGTGGCCGAAGATGAGGAAGAGCGCCGAGGACTATGTCGAGGCAATGTGAGGCGTGCCGCAGGCACTCTCCCCGCTCCACCAACCCCACCTTAGCACTACAAACCCATCACAAACTCATGGTCGTTCGCCCAATGGGGACTCGACATCGTAGGAGTCCTTCCTACAGCCCCGGCGGATTTCGGCACTTGATCACGGCAATGTAGACTACTTCACCAAATGGGTCGAGGCCGAACCCCTAATCCATACTACAGCCTTCGAGGTGGAGCAATTCATCTGGAAAACATCATTTCCGTGTTTCGGCGTACCCTACGCCATTATCTCCGACAACGACACCCGGTTCATCGCCGAAGCCATAAAGACGCTCTGGAAGAAGAAGAATAACCGCATCTATAATTCCACCGTGGCCTACCCGCAGGGGAACGGCGAGCAGAGGCCTCGAACAAATCGATCTCGGCGGTCTCAAGCGCAGATCGACCAACAAGCGGGGAAATGGGTGGAAGAACTCCCCAAAGTCCTCTGGGGCTATCGAACAACCCCTCGGCGAGGAACGGGCGAACGCCTTTCTCCATGGCTTATGGGATGGAGGCCATCCTTCCACTTGCCGCGATTGCCCCCACCAACCGAGGTGTTCCATCCCGCCACGAACAACGAACACCTCGCCTCCGAGCTCGATCACGTTGAAGATCTTCGAGACGAAGCCCATATCAAGTACGCGGCGTACCGGCAGGAGGTCGCTCGGGGATATATAACAAGCATGTTCGCGTCCGCCCTTTCAACGTCGATGATCTCGTCCTCCGAGAGGTTGTCCAAAAGAAAAAATAGAAGAAGTTTATGCCTAATTGGGAAGGTCCCTTTCGTATCATGGCCAAGGCCGGCTATGGGGGCTTACAACCTCGCCGAGATGGATGGCACGGCTGTAAGCAACCCGTGGAACGCCCAAGTTAAGAAAATTCTATGGTTAGGATCTTATGTTTATCGTTTTTGACGATCGCGTCCCTCGGCATTTTTGTAATGCTTGGGGTTAAAATGTTAATGATAAGATCCTTTCTCCGGTTGTTATCATTTGGTTGTTATCTTTTTACAGTGAATGCCTTGAAAAAGTGGTGTTCGCTCCACTACGATCGTTCGGTGGAACAACCCGACCCTAACGGTCGTTTATGTTCGGTTGAACAAATGTCTCCGCTCGGCAAAGGCAATTAGTAGCTCGGTGGAACGCATAATTGTGTCCGGTAGGCGGCGCTAAACGCATAAGCGCTCGGGAAATGCCCCGGTCGAGGGACCAACACTTCGAACTAGTGGGGCTATTGTATCGATTAGTCGCTCGTCGCGCACCAACTCATCTCCGGCAAGAACCACAAGTCTTTTGGCTCCCGCCCAAGCGGGGCTATCAATTATAACTTATTAGTTATAACCGGGATCTGTTTACGATTCATCCACGAGAGGCAACACTTGTGCAAAATTCGAAAGTAAATTCATGCAAAACATTGAACAATATCAAATCGAGATAAAAGGACGAAGGCATTCATTCATTAAACGAAAGGGGCTCGGCAATAGTGCACCATTCGATGCCGCCCCGAGGACAACATGTTTACATAAAAAAAAGGCCGAGGACAAGATTAAGCCTCTATGTTGGCGACTTCGGGGCTGGTCCCGATTGCCGGGAGGATCGGGCACCTCTGTTCTCGGCGTCACCTCCCGAGAGCCTCATCCTCTTCATCATCGTAGGGCAACTCCGGGACCTCGGTCTCGGGCACGGGAGGGATAGAAGACCGGAGGCGTAATCCGCGGACGAAGACAATGTTGTAGGCCTCACCAAAGGCCCGAGGCCAAAGATCGACACGACCGAGGAGGTACCCCTTTTGAAGGCCTTCTCCTCATTGTCGTTGGCCTCCTTGACGAATTTCTTCAATGTATCGGCCGACCCCCTCCGGTAGCCATTGGTATCGGCAGCGACCATCATCTCGTCATGCTCGGCCCCGCGTGCTGGGTTCCCTCTCGGCCTGGACGGCCCTCTCCTCGGCGGTCGTGACTTTGCTCTCGGCAGTCACGGTCCTTACTTGGCCTCCTTCGCAACCGGCGGACCTCTGCCACCGCCTCTCAAGCTCCCGGCCGTCGGCGGCAAGGGCCTCGGCGCTCTTCTTGAGTCCGCCCGATCCTTCCTCTCGGCGGAAAGCTTCTTCTCGAGGTCGGCCTTCTCCTCCCGAGGTTGTAGACCTTGTCGCCGAGGGAGGGCGGGTGACCCACCACTGCAAAGACAGAATGGTGATGGCATTATTATAGGCCGAACTCGAGAGTGGAAACTTGGGAAAAATTAAACGTAAGTCGAAATCTGTTACCTTCACGATCCGGGCGCAGAGGTCGGCATAATTATCCGCCGTGTTCTTCGACATGGCCTCGCATTCCCCTCGGAAGGGCAAGGGCCTTGAGCGGTGGTCATGGCCGTCCTTTGCTCTCCCGAACGCCGGCAAGCTTCTTGATCAGCTCGCCGCGCGAGGTCCGATCACCGGGCCCATACCTCATCTTTGTCAATCTCGGAGAGCCCGACCTCGGGCGGCGGGGTCAAGGCTTGCTTGTCCTTCGGGAGGCCGCCGGCCGTACGCCCGTGGAGGAAGGGGGTAGGTCCGTTGGGGCCGTTTTGGAAGCCTCCTTCGAGGGGACGTTGGGCTCGGCCGCTCGGGGCCTCTTCGAGGGCACCGCCTTCGGTGGTATGGCCCGGCTAGTTAACGACCGCCTTCTCGGCCTCCTTCCTCTTCCTCTCGGCCTTCTCCTTCCTCTGCGCCTCCTTAAGTGTCGAGGCTCCAGCCATTGAGCCTTCGAGCCGCCGCCCGCAATGAAAGCCAGGGCGGATGGTGAGTGCTCCTCGGTTCGCGCTCCCGGCCGATGAGCTCGGCGCGGTCAATGTCGAGGTCGAAGAGGCGACTCCGGCGCCGCCTCGTCCTCGGCACGGGCTCTTTCCTCTCTTCAAGAAGCCTCGTACGAAGGCACGTAGCCGAGGATGGCGAGGGCGGTGCGGTTTTGGATGGTGAAGATCTTGTCAATTACGTCGTCGTCCGCGTCTGACAGCAAGCTTCCTTGTTACCTTCCCGCACGCTGAAAAGACGAGTCAAATACGATTAGAAAAGTACATGGAATGAGAAATGAAATGCAAGTATGAGCGCTCGGCTTACTAGGTCTCCCACGACGCCGGGGGACGGACCACCTAGACTCTTCCCCCGGGGCCTTTTCATAATTCCCCGTCACTATTACCAACTCACAGGCATGCCTCTCGGAGTCCGAGAGCCGACCGATGAGGTGGGGGTATTCGGGCGCCTTGAGAAGTAGTACCGACCGTAGCTTTTGCTCCGAGCAACGGTGTACACCGCCATGAGGTCGGTCAAAGCGGAAAGGGATGTTGTCTTTGCTCGGATAGCCTAACCACCGAGCATATGATGCGGTACACGTTGGTGACCACCGGGTGGGGAGCTAGCTCGTACATGTCCAAAAATTGCCGCAGGAGGCGGGGCATGGGGAAGGACAGCCCGCCCTCGGTGATGGCCATCGGTGGCACGGTCACCGCCCCTCCACGTAGTGGATTCATTGTCCGAGGGCCTCGCAATGTTCACGCCTTCGGGATGTGGTCCCTTCGGAACGCGGCGAGCTTTTTCGCCGAGCCGTCAAAGTACATATCGACGTACTTGCACTTCCCATGTTAGGGGTTCGGCGGCGGGATCGACTCCCACCGTTTCCATACTCAACGCCCCCTTCGGCATCGGCCTTGTCTTCGTCTTCGGGGCTTGCTCGCGCTCTCGCCCCGGCATCGTGGTGCGAGGAGCCTTCGTCGTCCATCGCCGGCCGAGCCGAGAGCATGTCCACTTCCGTAACCTCGGCGGGCTCGGGCTCTTTGAACCCCGCCATTTCCTGTCAATCTCGATCACTTCGGTTCCGAAGACCGGTCTTGGAAAGGTGCGGAAGCTCGGACGGGTCAACGGCGGGAGGAGACGACCACGGTCCCTGTCTCGGCGGGAATTCCGCCCTCGGCAGACGGGACGGGGGACTTGCCCCCTGCAGGTGGACGCCCGAGCACCACTCTCGGCCCTCCCGGCTTCCTCCTCAAGTTCCATCCAGGCGCTCGGGGTTATCGCTTGGAGAGGGCTATGTTCAAGGGTACCGCTCCGGTTGGTGGATGGGCGGACGGTTTGCTTGGGTTCTATAACCCTTACCGAGGCTCCTTAGTGTTCTCGAATTAGGATGTCTCGGATAAAGTCACTAAACGGGGACTCGGCGATAGCGTCGTGCCTGGGATGAGTCCAAGAGGTTGAGCTCATCTAGGCGGGAACCTACGGTGCACGGTGAAATGACCATCGCCGATATGCACAGTTTGAGATTTGAAGAAAATGCAAAGGGTTGAGCCTCGGCCCATGCCGGGCTCCCCGTATGGGCTCAACTACCCCGAGGGTCCGGTCTTTCGGCGGACTCTCGGCCTAACCTAAGTAGCGGTTGGCGCTCGGCACAACTATGGGGCTCTCGGTGGAGTGTGTTTCGTCCACCCAAAGGGGGCTCGGAAGAACACTTTGAATGGTCTTGAGGCCCAGAGAATCCGGCAACCGTGCGCCGCCGCACAAACCGCCCGAAAACTCAAGCAAAATAGAGGCGTAAAAAGCGTAAAAGATGAAACTCTTCAAAACCCACCCAAAATGCAGAAAAATGGACGAAAAACATCACAAAATGGAGAAAAATTGAGAAAAGCACAATACCTTGGATTCGGAAGAAGATCCTCGCCGAAAATCGTGATTTTTGAGGAAGTTTTGGTGAGGCACGGCAGGTGGGCTATGGCGGCGCAGCTCTGGAGCGGGGAGAGAGAGAGAGTAACGGTGCTTTCTCTCTCCTCCCTCCCTTGTATTTATAGGGGGTAGGGTTGGGTGCCGTTATGGCCACGGCTCGGGAGGTGAAGGGTCACCCCCAAGATTGTGACACTGTCCAAACGCATTCAAATCCGTTTGGGCGCGAATTCCAAACGACGGCGCGAGGACCAATCGCGCGGTGACGCGTGGCAACTACGTCACCACACGTCACATTCGACCGGCGTGTTAGGCGTCTTTTCACGTCGCTTCACGATGTGACGCTTGAGCACAAACCATCCCGGCGCTCGGATAACGTGGACTCGGAGCATCGGCACCCCGACCACAAAGTAACTCTCGAGCACGCTCGTCCGATCACTCACAATACAAATGCCGAGCCCTTCTTTCCGACCGCCATCCTCGATTGAATCAACCCCGTATTCGTCGTCCTTCGCATGAGAAGTTGATGGGGCTATTGTAGCGGCCGGTTCCCGTGGGTCAAAGAAAGGCCCCTCTCCACATCACAAAGAGCTAAAAGGGTCACCGCTTCATAACCGCAAATCGAATGCGGATCGATCCGTCTCGACGGTGCCGATCTTAAGGTGCCCTCGGCGGAGGGCGCCGATGCGCGGTTACGGACGAATATAGATTTGAACGATGTTTGCCGAGTGGTAGGGTGCCGAGGATGTGGCATTCCTCACTTGGCTCGGAGGACACCCTCGGGATCTCCGCCGATCGACGTGCCGAGCGTCCGAGGGTCTGGGCCACACGCGTTCCAAGTTGGTCAACCTCGGTAACGTAGGGGCTCGAGTACGTTAGGTTCGGCGGCGGCGTGCCGTGCACGCCGCACGTTCCACAATGGAGCGTTAAGTATGGCAAGCCACCTACTCGGCCACCACCGCCACCGCAGGAGCACGTGGTTGTTGGGGAATGTCTCGAGGTGATTTGACTACTCAAACCCACGTGTCGTGACGTCGGCCGAGATATGGCGTCTGTGGGCGAGATGAAAGTCACATCAACTGTCATTCCGAGCGCGAAGGACAAAGCGCGTGGTGGTCACCGAGCGCGTGGGGAGCACGCCCCGCCGCCTATAAATACTCCACTACAAAGAATCGCGAAGGGGACATCCCCTCTCTCTCTCCTCATTTAGTACCCTCATAACTCCATCTCTCTAAGAGCTCCGACAAGTTTTCTCGTCCTTCGTTGACCGACTTAGCCATCGGAGTGCCTTCCCGGATCACCACCGTCCGGTTTGGCACTAACGTGGTTGTCTACGTGTGCGGTTCTCCTCTACGGCGGGCATCCAGGGTTCGGCGCAACTTGCCTGTTCCACCACTTCTCACACCCATTCGGAGGATCCAAAGAGCTCACTCCGGCGAAAAGCACCTCCACAAGTAGGTTGGTTCCTTCCTCACACAAGTCCAATTTACGTGTTTCTAAAGTCGTTTAGGAATTAGAATCAGTTCATTTTCATGAATGGCTTAAGGAGGTAGAACTCGTCCATATTAGTGAATAGCTTTATGGATGCAAAGTAAAATGTTCAACTATCTTTTCCCCTACATTTGAGGTTGCTGGTAGAAAACCCAATTCAAAGACTAGGTGCAACAGGCGCCGGAGAGGTATGTCTTTGCTGCATCCAAACAAGACTTATTTGAAACTCTAGATGGCAATGAAACACACCAAGACTATCAGTTAATTTTTGCTGGTATAGCAACATCCTTTCTTCAAAGACATCAACTGGAACACACTTGCTCGGCAAAAGGTCCTTCTTTTGAATTTTTTTTTTTTTCTAGAAAGAAATAAACCATTTGGAAATAAATTTGCAGTTCACTGAGGTTTCTTGTTATGTGCAGGCATTGTTCGTACCTTCAGCTGAAGCACATGATACTTGTTATTTTTTGAGCCGCTACATTTGGAACCCAGAAGATGCCAATGTTGGAGGCGGCAGTGATTTTGATGACCTGACTGACACATGCAGTATTTCTTGCAGCAGTGGTTCATGATACACGCCGAAGGAAGATGTAAGTGTGCTTTTAGTACTACATTTTGCGAATCTCTCTGCACATGACACTCGATGGATCAAATCAAAACAAAATTCAAAATATCCAATACAAAGGAGCTATGCCAATTTTTGTTTAGTCATTTGGCCGTTTGGGACGATTTTGTCATTCGATTGGAGGGACTCTTGTTGTCTTTTTCGTAATTCTGGGTTCTCACCCTGGGTAGGTTTGTCTTTTAGTGTGTTTTTCCTATTTTCGCAGTTACAAAAATAGGTTTTCGGACTTTAGGTATTTTCCATCTGTGTTCTGTTTTTACCCGTTATTTTGTCTCTGCGTTTGAGGGTGATTGAGTAACTCCGTATGCTTGTTTTTGCATGCAGCTGGCAGGAGAGAGAGAGAGACCTGACTACTTTTCCCATTCTCTCTCTTTTGCTACCTTCCTCTCTCCCTCCTCCTTCTGTCTAAATTGCCCAACCGTTAGAAGTCCAATGTAAGGCAGTTATAAGTGAAGACGATGACATGTAATGCTTTTGTCTTTTACAAATTGATGTATACTAAATCCTAAATTTTCCAATGTAGCACGTAATTCATAACCTTCTGACTTCTGAGATATATATATTTTTTCTGGATTCTCTACCTCTAATCAGTATTATTCTGCGTATGGAGTTGAATCCTCTCTAATACCATAAAAATTGAATGGTACTTTCAAGGTTTGTTGTGAGCTTTGATTATTTCACAATTTGGTTGCTCTCAGAAAACCCTTGATCAAGCCCTAGGTTTTAATATCCATGAGGTAGAAACCTCAATTTTGAATACCCATAAGGAAGAAAACCTAGATTCTGAGTCTGTGAATGCTGATACGCAAGAATTAAATATGAAGAATGAAGAAACCCTAGATTTTGATTTGGGGAAGAGTGAGGATACGCCCGAGAAGATGAAATTGCAGGTTTGCATGGATGGGATGATAGAGGAAAAATACTGATCACAAGGAGATTGATGATGATGGGTCGATCCTAGAAGGGGACAATCCTTTTCAGTGCCTTGTTTCCTTAGGATTGTTTTCACTTAGGAGGTTGGTGGAGGTGGGTGGTGATCACAAGCTGTTGGTGATTGCTGTCCATGCTATTTTTCTAGAGTCTGGTTTTGTTGGGTTCGACTCCTGTTCGGGGTGAATGGCCTTCTTGTGCATTCACTTTGTCTCTTTGGTACACTCGACCTCAGATTACTGATCAGGGTAATGGAGGTGAAACTGTTTTATTGAAGTTTCGGAGATTGGGAAAGTATGCTAACGTTAAAGGATCTTTAGCCACTACTTTCGAAGATTAATAAATTCTTTTTTGCCGTTCAAAAAAAAAAGGATCTTTAGCCACTACTACTACAATAATAGATGAGCATCACACTCGGAAAATCGAAACAATCTCGGTTTTTCTAAAAGCGTGATAATTCTTTTTAGAGTGACTTTTACAAAAATGATTGTGACACAAACTTTGTGCATAACCAACACAACCCCACTCACATGGGGTGTGGGTCCCACATGGGCTCCGTGCGGGCCCCACACTCCATGTGAGTGGTGGGGTTGTGGTTGATTGTGGCGTAAAGTTTGTTTGTGTACACTATCATTATTCGACTTTTAATCCCAGGTTGCCTCGGTTACGGTAAAACTGTGATAGTTATTTGCCAAGAAAAAAAAAAAAACTGTGATGGTTGTTACAACTTTTAATCACACTTTTGTACGCAATTGAGATTAAAAGTAGTTCCGACTCTCAACATTGTTCCAACTCTGGATCCATCTCTCCTTCTCTCTAGACGGGCCCCTCACCCCCTTTCTTCATCTCCGTCTAATTTTATACGGGACCATATGTGAACAATAAGAACTTACTATAAGAATTTGAAGGGAAAAATAGAACTTACCATAGAGGAATTAAGTCAAAATTTTTTTTTTTGGTCTTTTATGAACTTTTTTAAATCAAATATTATATCCCTTAATTTGAAATCTACATCTATCAAACAAAGTCTAAGAACTTCTAACCACAATGACACCTTACCTTGGTTACCAACAAAAAATACTGACACCTTACCTTTGATTTTGGCAGGAGGCAGTCACTCTTGTAGGAATGTGGGTTATCCTAAGAGCACTCTCTTGAGTTAACATGCTGGCCACCAGCTCCCTCAGCTCAAAATCGCTTGATTCTGATATCAGACTCATTAATTTGGACATGGGTTGATGTAGCACCCAAGATCGGTATTACGGCAACTGCTGATAAGGATCTCAAATAGTTTCAGGAAACTTTAAAACCTAAATTCCTATATTTTGACTCATTGTGATATTCCTCCCTGCCTCGCTTTCTAGTAAGTTAGCACGTGCAAAGATCAAAATTATACAGCAAGACCACCGCGTTTAAAAACAGGGTTCAATTAGCCCTAGGGATGGCAATTCCCCCAAACGATGGATACCCGCCCCTCCCCGCTTATTTGGAGGCGGATATTACTCGATTTTTCATCCAATAGGAGCGGGTGCATGGTAGAACTTAAAGAATCCCCAATTGAAAATGGGGCGGGTATAATTTTGTAATATCCACCTCCGAATACCCGCACCCGCCCCGTTTCTAATTATATATGTATATTTTTTTATGAATGTATGTATATATGCAGGGCATATAGTAGTATATAAATGTATATGTATGTGTGTATATATAAGTATGCATATACGTATATTTTGTGTATATTGTTTCGAATTAAAACTATATATGCTAAGTGTTAAAAAAGTTTAGTGATGGTAGTTAAAATTTTATATATCTTGGTAGACTTTATTTCTTTCTAATTTTTTATTCTATTTTGTTGTAAATTGTTGTTTTTGTTATTATAGGACACATAAATTAGATCTTATTATTATTAGTTTTTTTGGTTCAACAAGTTTGGATATGGATTTACCCGAATATACCCAATCCCCAGTAGGAGGCGGGTATGGTGGATTGTCCACTATCCCTTTTGGGTATGGAGGTGGGGATGGGGATGAAATTCTCAATTGGAGATCGGAGGTAGAATAGGTTCCCCGATCCATACCCTACCCGTTGTCATCCCTAATTAGCCCCACAGACCCGATTGGTCAGAGCATTAGAGGGGTATTAAGTTATACCCTCCTCCCCCTTATCCTCCCACAGCTTTATACTTGGTTTGGCAAAAATTTGGAACCCGGATAACTTAATACCCCCACCCCTTTATACCCCTTCCCCTCACTAATTAATAACACCTCCCCCATTACTAATTTATACCCCCTCATACCCCTACAAAATTACTCACATACCCCCTTATACCCCCCCTTACCCTCGCTTTTTTTTACTGTTTTAAAAAGAAACCGAATGGAATTTTAAATGCTTTACGAACTCTTGCGATTTCCTTCGGATCAAAAATGAAGTACTTTTATGCATAATTTTTTTTTGCACCAAATTAAACTACTAATTGAGATCTTTAATTTGATACAAAAAAATTTGAAAAATTTTATACTTTAGAATTTGACATTGTTGGCTTGCTTTGCAATATCCTTCAATTTTTTTACTTTTTTTTGCACCAAATTAAACTACAAATTGAGATCTTTAACTTGATACAAAAAAATTTAAAAATTTTTATACTTTAGAATTTGACATTGTTGGGGAATAACATAAAAATTACTAATTAGTTATTATTAAACACGTATAACTAGAAAGGAAAAAAAAGCAAAAATTAAACTTGAAATATTATTGAAATGAATAATAAAAAAATAATAACGGAATATTTTAATTTTAGATATAACTAATAAAAGGAATTATTTATTAAAAAGTATAATTAATTTAATTACTATTGTGTTTATGTATTTTTTTATCATAAAATCTAATATGATTGTTCAATGGCAAATAAGTCATTTGTCATGTTTTTACATCATCTACCCAACTTTATCCTCATTTATCACAAATTCATCCAAACCACATACTATTTAATCCCCCTTCATAAATGTCACATCACCGTGGGTCCGCCTTACTAAATAATACACCTTACTATCTTATTCCCTTTCTATCTTATCCCACCAAAACGTATCTCGCATCCAATCGGGCCACAAAGTATTAAATAGTGCTAGATTACACTCAATAGTTTGCGGATAATTTAACCTCTAACAATCTTCTAAGTCGCTCATTACAATTCTGCTCCCTTCCTCACCATTCCACCCACTTTGAGTCCGTAAGTGCACGTATCTATTGACCAGACGGTGAAGATGAAACTACAACCCCTACCACCCCTCGTGAACCTAAATCAGTAGTTTGAACTCAAAACGGACAAGAATAAAGAGCAAGCTAGAAAGTAGGTTGAGCGCTCAAAGGGTGAGGCCTTGAGCGCCGAACCACCTCCTTGTTCATGATCTTTGATGGTTCAGACTTCTTAATCATTGTTTTTGTGAACTTTTAAACACTGATTATTACCCAAAAAGATAGGATACACCTTTTATGCTTTGAAACCAAAGTGTTTTCTTCTTTTGTGATGGAGCAACCCTATGCATAGCCATTTGATGTTCGCTTGTTGACGATTAAAGATGAAATAAATTGATTTAAGAAGGTAATGAACACCAAATAACTATTTGAAGGTCATTTGCACATGCAAAATGATCAAAATATTAGGACTCATGGACGGTCCGTGAGGGGGTTTGAGCGCAAATGGCACCATGGGTTGAGCGCTCAAACTTTCTTTGGTGACAACTTTTAAAACCATTTTTCTTGATTTGTAGGACCTTGTAGGTTCACAACAAGTATGTGGAACTTGTATGAACCTACCGGGTCGTCCTCGAGGGACCAAATGTGGGTATTCACATGATTTTCTACCTTTTAGCTTTGATCGGTGCTTGAACTTGAGGTCTTGATTGATTGGTGACTAGGAGATTGGTTTATAGGTTGTTGCTTGACACCGGTGTTGTTGTAGTTAGCGTCGCCCCAAGCGTAGGGCTAGGTCGTTTAGTAACCCGGCAAGACCGGGTCGATTTCCACAGGACCAAAAATTAGTCAGAAACCCGTGTCCTATCGATAGGAGAACTCTTTTGTGCACGGATGGCCAATCTGATCCCTCTCCTATCGGTAGGACTAATTCCCCTATCGATAGGACTTCACCGCTTCACAAAAATGGCCAAAAATCCATGTCCCTGTCGATAGGGCCAATTCTCCTATCGATAGGACTTGCTTGGTAGAAAATTATGGCCAATCTGATCCCTCTCCTATCGATAGGGCCAATTCTCCTATCGATAGGAGTTGCTCAAAATATGATCTTCGTTCGTTCATTCTCAACTTGACTTGAGCCTTTGCTCGGGCGTACTTGGCCTTCTTCCATGACTTTTCTCGTGAATTTCTCAAGCACCGTAGAGGTGTGCCACGTGTCCTTGGACCTTGGGTCACGGATTGACTCGTGTTCAAGCCATGGCACCAAAGAGATGCTTTATTCTTCCGAAAAACTCGTGAACGACAAAAACATAACATACACGCAATATCAATCAAATAAAACAAGTTATGCGCGTATGTGTGACAAAAACGAGGTAGATAAGCCCGTTATTTACTCTATCTGGGCTTCTCTTGCAAATACGTTGTTTTGAGTCGGTGAGGAAATGTGCAAGGTGATAAAATGATTGTGAAATAGGGATGTATTTATGCTTAAGATAGGATTTTGACTTGGTAGAGTTGGGTTTTGATGAGTGACAAGTGTTATGGACGAAATTAGTGAGTTGAAACCGAATTAATAAGGGGAGGGAGAGATTGCATATGCTTTGTAGAGGGTGAGAGAGTCGAGTTGTCACACCCCAAAATGGGAAATGACCGGCCGTGTGCCACGAGGCAAACCCATGGAACACGAAGCCTAAAAATAAAATAAACCATAAAAACTAAATAACCATTCTTTATTGAATAGCAAAATCAAAACCAAATTTGTCTCAATTTCAAAGATGAGGAGCAAACCGTCCCATGAACCCAACAATAAAATTTTCCACCAATGATAACAAAAGCAATTTATCAAAAAGGTTTAACAAATAGCGGAAGCGAATAAATGAAATACTAAAACTAGGATGCAATGTCCTATGGAGGTCGACACAAAGAATTCCCCAAGATGCCGCGAGTCCTCACCTATTGACTCGATTTTCCCGAAAATGATGGTGGATAAAATCCGTCACCGACAAGCTCATGAATGGCAAAACATGTATAATAACTACAGTTCTAAAATAGGGATAAAATATATTAATATGTAAACATAATTAGGCATACGAGGTGTACCACAAAACAACAATTCATATCAATAAATCTTTTTACCAAGAATAAGTCTTTTTGGTGATCACAAGACGATATCCAACAACAATGGGGAACCACAACCAAAACCAAATAGTACCATTGCCAGGTGAACAAATATCTCAAAAATTGGATCCAATATCGAAACTTAGAGTCACCACGAGTAGGCAGCCCGTGGAACTTTTCCCTAAGAACGATCCGGCGAAAGTCACCCGTTGAGCATTAGGGTCACCGGCCGGACACGGTCTCTTCCCTAATGGCCGAGTCACCCGCACACGAGGGATTAATTTCCTGGACTTTCAATAATAAATGTTCCCATCAATATCCACCAAGTTCTCACCAAAATATTATTTTCCTCACATGCCAATAAAAGGATCAAATATAACAATTCACGTTTTTAATAACCAAATGATAATTTTTCCAAAAGAACAATTCAAGGGACACAGCGAGTTCGAAAATACGTAACATGATTAACCACTCACCTGGGTCGGAAAATAATGCAACTCAAATATGTCAAAAAGAGACTAACTCTGTACCAAATAGAAAATACGAAATAAATAACTATTCAAATAACATAACACTGAATATGTAAGTTAGGACTATTATACACTACTAAAGTACCCAGATTATGTCCATCTAATCCTAAGTTTCCAACCATCACTAGCCACCTGAAAATTCAAAAGCCAAACTACTATTTCCATTTCCCATAAACTGATCATCCGAAGCTTCCTAAACCCATTCCTCCATCCATATTTAATTCAATTCCCTTGCCACGTAATTCCAATTCCACAAGCCATTGCCACGGCAATCATGAACCCAGTTACTTGGCTAATATTATTTTAAGCGATACTACCAATTAGAATTGTTTCTGACCCATGAACTTCACAACTTCCAACGAATAACATGGTCTTCCTTCAAGAAGTACTGATCCAAAGTAATGAAACAAGGAGAATAAGATAAACACTTACGATGATGGTAGATGCGAACACGAGTACGACGGCCAACTTGACGAAACCCTTAAACGGCTGATGCCTCCCTACTTTCTCAAAGTACCTCAAATAATAACCCTAGGCAACTAAGCTTATAAATTTTCTATCTATAGGTGCAATTTTAAACAGCCTACTTAACCACGTACCCTAAAAATTAGCTAACTAACTATTTAATTACTGTATTTAAGCATACACACTTATAATAAAAATAGCCTAATAAATATAAACTACTAAAATTAACCTTATATCCTCAAAACTATAAGAATGCCAATAATATCCGAACCAAGCGCAAAAATAATTAAATAGGATACATCATAAAACTAAATATTTAAATGACCAATTATAATTATGAAAATAAAATTTAGGGCCGTAACATCCTTCCCCCTTAAAATAATTTTGTCCGCGAAATTTCGTACTAACCTCAATCATACAAGTGTGGGTACTTCTCACGCATCTCCTCATCAAGCTCCCATGTGGCTTCTTCAATCGCGTGATTTCGCCATAGTATTTTGACCAATGGAATCGCTTTTGTTGCGAAGTACCTTATCCTTCATATCGAGAATCTCAACCGGGTTGCTCATCATAGCTTAAATCATCACGGACATGAAGTGGCTCATAATCGATCACATGGGATGGGCTATGCATATACTTCCTCAACATGGACACATGAAAACATTATGAACCCGAGCCAAACTAGGCGGCAACGCCAAACGATAAGCCACCTCACCAATCCTTTCCAAAACCTCAAAAGGCCCAATATAGCGAGGACTCAACTTCCCCTTTTGCCAAAACGAATAACACCTTTCCAAGGGGACACCTTAAGAAACACCATATCACCGATCGCAAACTCTAAATCCCTCCTACGATTATCTGCATAGCTTTTCTCGCCTACTCGAGCCGTTACAAGTCTCTCCCGAATACTGGCAATCTTTTGGGTCGCATCCTCCACCAAATCTGGTCCCAAGAGTTGCCTCTCTCCAACTTCATACCAACATATGGGTGATCTACACTTCCGCCCATACAAAGCTTCATATGGAGCAACTCCTAAACTCGAATGGTAATCGTTATTATAAGCAAACTCCATTAATGGCAATTGATCATCCCAATTTCCTTTCCACTCCAAAGAGCCTAATTTGGATTATGTATAACCAATCCATCACTGAAGAATATGAACTTTCTACTTAATGATCGTCACGAATTGAATTAGAATCGAATTGTTTTGGGTCGGTTACCCCTGTCAGTAATTAGCAATTAGACAATTCGAACAGTTTTGAATTTGCCTCATCATGATAAAAGGCAATGGAATAAAGCATCAAGACTTATTCATCCATAATGAAATGGATCTGTTCATGGAATCAAACAAAAAAAGTCATCAATAAAATGACTGAGATAATCGAGTTAATATATTAATATCTATGGTATAGATAATATCTATGGTATAGAAATATAAAAAACTATTCCACTTAAAGGAGGTTCAAATATGCGGATAAAAGTATTTTTTAATAAACTACTTAATACAATACTAAATTCTATTATGGGATCATGACTCTTTTAGGGATTTATGATCACATCCACTGTAGGTATCGGCTATGTCTTCGTTGTATACGGGTTCTTACAAAAAAAAAGACAACCGGAGACGGGTAGCAACGGTGGCTGGTTTTGTTACGGGACAGTTCGTGATGTTCGCATCGGTCTATATCTATAATAGGCTGCTCCATGAAGGATTGGTTCAACTCCATCGCATAAAAATGTTCTTGTTCTTTCTGTCATTTTTCTTGCTTCAGCTTTTATGGACCAGTCTAACAACTTTGCGCAACTAGCCGCTTTTGGATCCTAACGATAAAAGAAAGCCCGTGATAAGTAAACGAAGGCGTGTGGTAAAGCGCCTCTTCTTCCTTCAATTGGAATTTATGATGAATTTCTTTGTGCAATTATGCAACCCGTACCTTAAACCTGATTCAACGATCCCCAGATTAGTCAACTTTTGTCTCTCTCGCTATAACAACGACAACGAAAAGAAGATCTTATTTGTAAGAAGTAGTTTGGCTGGTTGGTTAGTTGGGCACATTTTCTTCATGATTTTCTTCATGAAGTTGTTGGAATTCATAGTGATCATAATGATTTGGGTAAGAAAGAACTTTTTTGAATCTTAAGTGAAATTAAATTAAATAAGTGAAATAGATAACGGTTGATCTATTTCACTTATTCGACTGGATCTGACGGAGCCGGCTCATGTACGACATGATTCGTATCGGATCATAGATTCTCTTCAAGTGATCCAGTCTATCTTTTGTATGACGCTTACACGGTGGTTGGAACAAAGACCCATTTGATTATTAATTCCAATGTGACAGATAGAGATAAAGGCATCTATCTGCACGGCCCAACCAATCGTTTAAGTCAGAATCAAAAAATGAAATTATGAAAAACCTTTTGCTTGGTTCTATTCTTTTTCTACGAGATGGCGGAAATTCCTTCGACCGCATTCCTAGTTATGAAAAATGAAAAGAGGTCTTCAATCTAATCAATACCATTCCATTATATTGACAATTTTAAAAAACTGTTCATACTATGATCATAGTATGATGGCAGTCAGATAAGTATGCCCCCATCGTCTAGCGGTTCAGGACATCTCTCTTTCAAGGAGGCAGCGGGGATTCGACTTCCCCTGGGGGTAGGGTACTAGGAAAGTAAGTTAATCATGAATTACCAATAAGCCTAAACAGAATTCTTCCTGGGTCGATGCCCGAGCGTAAACAGAATTCTTCCTGGGTCGATGCCCGAGCGGTTAATGGGGACGGACTGTAAATTCGTTGGCAATATGTCTACGCTGGTTCAAATCCAGCTCGGCCCAAAAATTCGCCAATTTCCCATGAGATAGTATAACCCCTTACCCTTCAGAAATACCTGATACAGGGGAATAAAAAAGAATCCAATTTTCGGATATATCCTTTCATTTCCCTGGGATTGTAGTTCAATTGGTCAGAGCACCGCCCTGTCAAGGCGGAAGCTGCGGGTTCGAGCCCCGTCAGTCCCGACGGATCCAATCAATACATCAATTCAACTCCCTCTTTTCTATGAAAGGTGTGGCATAGTCGGATTTCATTCCTAAGGGGAATCTTTTTTTTTTATTTCGCATTTCTCATCAAATATATAGATGCAAATTTTTATTACTTCAACTAGAACTCGTACCTATTGATGGGAGAAAGACATACGTGGATTAGTACAATTGTTGGTAGCATTATATTCAGTATTCCAAGAAATATTGGGTCTGCTTTTTCGATTGCTCCCGATTCAGGGAACAGAGTATGGAATAGAATACCCTATATTTCCAATTTCCAGGGAGCACATACACAAAAGGAATTCGTTTATTGTACAACCCAAAATGAATTTAATCGAAGCCCCCCCTTGGACTACTTTTCTTTTCTAGATTCAACTATCTTCTTTTCTGGCTCTGATTTTTTGGAACCTCAATTACTAATTTGAAAAAAAAAAATTCATGCAAATTGCATACTGAGCTTTTGATATATCTGTCCCAATACTAATATCTAAGGAAGGAAGATAAAAGAAAGCTAAAGATCAACCAAGGACCCCACCCCTCTTAGTGACGAAATGCAGAATTTTTTCCTTCCTATTTCCCATTTCTTTTTGGGTTTCGATGGAAACCCAAAAAGAAATGGGAAATTAGACCCTTTCTAACGAGATTCATCTTTATCACACTTCTTTGTATTCCAAGAAAATTAGATCATTAAGATTCATCTTTATCACACTTCTTTGTATTCCAAGAAAATTAGATCATTAAAAACGTAGTTTAGAACTTAACTTCTTTTTTCCCTTTCACTCACTTCTATTGTTTATTTTATTAAATTCAAATAAAAAAATAGTAAAGGAGCAATGCGCCATGGATAGAATCAAATATGCTGTATTTACAAACAAAAGTATTTGCTTATTCGATTGAGAAAAATCAATATACTTTTAATAGTGAATCAGGATTAACTAGGACAGATTAATAGAAAAAAATCACATATCACCTAATATATTCCCTTTTTCTTTTCTAGTAATGTTTTATTCGATTTCGAATAATAGTTCACTGCGATTTTAACATATCTATTGTTTTTATTTTATTTGTTTTCGACTTCTTTTTATAACTTTTTATAAAGAGAAGTAAAGAAACAAAATGAATAGTAAAAGTAAAGAATGATTCCTTTTGAATAATAGATTCATTATTTGGGTTTGTGACTAATGGAAGTCGAACGGTGGTGAGATGATACTTCATCTGAGGATGATACAAGGAAGGCGTAGGGTAGGTTAGAGAAAAGAAAGAATGGAACAGAATAATAAATAAAAGAATTCTTGATTGGATCAGGAATCCTATTTTGGATTCGATATGGATAAAAGACCTTCCTATGGTATATACTATTCAATTCTCGACGATGAATTGATTTGATAGGTCTGATATTGTTATTCATCTCACGATATTGATCCGATTCAATATCATCGAGAGGGGTAATTCATCCATTGAATTTACAGATGAAAGATTGATCATCTCTATGGGATTAAATCCCGAGTTATTGTGAAGTAAAAAACACTGAGATTATGGAAGTAAATATTCTTGCATTTATTGCTACTGCACTGTTCATTCTAATTCCTACTGCTTTTCTACTTATCATTTACGTAAAAACAGTCAGTCAAAATGATTAAAAATTCCTATTCATTAAAAAAATTTGAATGAAACGCGACTTCTTTAATTTTATCATTGAAGATTAAAAAATTTGAATGAAACGCGACTTTCAATGAGTTCTTATCAATGATTGAAGAAAGAAAATGAAAAGAATTTCAATTTCACATAATGAGCGGACTCGAATCGGCAGTATTCAATGGGATCTGATAGTATGGTAGAAAGAAATATATGAATCGTTCTTTCTTTCTACCATACTACTATTAAATGGAAATGTATCCTTGATAATAAAAGCTTAATATGGATCACTCTCCAATATTATCTCTCTATAGAATATGTAGATATCCATTTCATATATGGACTATACTTACCCAATTCGATTTCTTTTCTTATCTATTTCTAAGATGAATCTGTTCCGATCAATCTGAAATAATCGAAAGAGAGCTCTTACTCTTATGTTTCGAATTCTTCGATTTCTTATTATTTCTAAGATGAATCTCCGTATCTATTGAAATAATCAATCAAGGAAAGTTATAATAAGAAAGTGGGTTTTTCATTTAGCATTTCGAAGAAGTAATTGATTGAGCCATTGACAGGACTTCTATGAGAGCTTCTTCGAATAATTTTGAAAAAGAATAGTAAAGCTTATCCATTTTTAACAGAGTTTTAATGTTTGAACCATGAAGTGAAATGAGTCGATAAAGCATAAATCCAATTTATAAAATAATAAAAGAAGCGGTAAATGCACAATATGCGACTCTCCCAAGGCAAGATCTTATTATACTATCCCGTTAAACAATCAATATTTCTATATTCTTTCTCATAGAAAGTGTGTATACACTTAACAGAACGACTTCTTTTTTGAACAGTAAGGAGGGAAAGAAATAAAAGGGGTTCCGGTCTTCCTCATTGTCCATCTATACTTCTGGTAAGAGCCTATTCGTTGAAATCGAAAATTAAGGAAGAATTCGGTTGGAATAAATTTCCTATCATCTGTATTCCCTTTCAAAATACAAAGAAAGGGAATCATTGAAATATCTGTTTGATTGAAAAAGTATTATTCATATAATACATTAATTCGACTAGAATCCAATAAAATTTCAAAAATGATGCTATTTTGATTTTAAATCGTTAAAAATGCTTTGCAGAACGATCTAGATCAAGAGAATCTCATGATTAGAATTTTCGTGAAAGTTGTCTCAAGTAGTATTGACCCTAAGCCCACTTCTTCCCCATACTACGAGTGAAAGAGAAAATGTAAAGACTACCATTAAAGCAGCCCAAGCGAGACTTACTATATCCATGTGAATTATGTCCCCTATTTCGATGAATATTAAGGAATTTTTACATTATTCCTCACTAATAATAGTCGAATCAATTGGTCAGAGTCAAAAAGGTATTCTGACCCAACACTCTTGGATGAACCAATCCAATAAACCCATTTATAAAAAATTCCTATATGATTTCGAATCGGGAAAGATTAAACACAACAATCAAAATAGAGAGTGATATCTCAAAGGAATGTTTCTAATCGGTTTCGTTTGGTTTGGAATCGGGATAGAAAAGTTCAAGCCTTATTCCAAGCCATGAGGAGGGGAAGACCCAAATGGACATTAGATGTGGTAGTGCATAAAGATTTGAGTCTACTAGCTAGGTCTAGCGGAACAAGGAGCACTTGACAGAGCTCAATGTAGGAAAATGATTCATGAAGTCAACCCCAATTGATTGAGGCATAAGACTCGGTTTAGTTTGGTTTGGTTTGGTTCTACTAAAGTCATAGTATTACAATATTTGTGTCTTAAAAAAAAAGAATTCTTGTCAAATGTTAGAGAAAAAATAAGAAGAAGCTAATGATCCAAAAATAAGAACTTCTCTCTCCTATCCAATTATACATGCATAATGCTTTCTTGACTAGAGAAAATCATTATCCGAAGCGAGCCATCACAAAGAATGAGAGGGTGACTATGCCAGAGCCGGTTATGTACTAAAGCAAGTGTTGCGATCGATTTGGACCTCAAAAAATTATGAATTTTAAGGTGCCCTATTTTAATACCCCTTTATCTTTTCTAATACCGAAAAAACTATTAAACATGAGATGTGGATAAGATTGATTGTTTGGATATAATTAATACTTTTAGTGCTAAAACTGCAAGAAGATCCCATACATCAACCAATATGCATGTAGTCATTATTGAGTCAATTTCTCATTCAAACTTAACTGATTTTTGCCAACCGGATGTTCGATATTTATCTTCTTATGGAGACGAATTAGTACCGGCTCATTATTTTTAAAGGCCCGAAACAGCACTGTTAGATGAGGCCCTCCATATATTTTGCATAATAAAATTTTTCTATACATAGCCTTCATAAAAACTATTACAAAATAATTATCATTGCACAAATTTAAATATATAGTATCCAAAAATATAAAACCATTATAATACTCGGTGATCATTTTTTTTTTTGAACGGGATCATTTGGACATTACTCTTATTGCACTTTTAACTGCAAATGTACTAATTAAGTCTGCATATTTTTTTTTTTTTTTTTTTTTTTGGGTGCATGTCTTATATTTTTGGGGGCCGAATCGGTGGTTTCATTGAGTTATGTCGAAGTCGGACCGAGACGAAATCGGTGGTTTCATTGACTTATGTCGAAGTCGGATCGAGACGAACACAACGATATGTGAGTCCATCTAAATAGATGTGTGGGACCAAAGTGGCGTGCCAAAAATTGTACAGGTGAGGGAACAATACAAAATCGATTTTTGATATTTTTGTTAGGTAAAAAAATCTTCTTTAAGAATCTAACATGCCTTGATTTTAATTTGAACTTTTCTTCCAGATATATTCCTACTTTAGTGGTGATTAACTATATTACATTATTTTCAACACAAAGGAGACGAGTTTTTGATAGATTTAAGAAGAGAAAAAGAAATAAGGGAGAATTTAAAAGAAGTCTCACTTGACTTACATTTTATGGTATAGTAATTATAATTCCTTGAACACGTAATAGTTTCGAGACATCACCACATAGTGCCCTAACACCATTTTCCATCATTTTTTTATCAGCCTTAATCATCATATATTTAGGTGCAACTCATTTATTTAGTATTAAATCCCACATAAATATGTGTAAGAGAGTAACATTATAATACCACGTGGCTTCGCCGCAATGACACTCGTTAAATTTTTATATAAAAAAGGTGATATACTAATAAAACTTCTAACATAATTTTTGTCCAAGAAATTAGCCAATGAGAGATATTCCCAACATGCCCTTCATTGTTATTCCATCGGCACCGCGCACCTCAAGCTCAATTTCAGTTGCTGATTTTTAAAAAGAGAAGTAATTTCTGTTGTACAAGTTACTACTACAAAATAAGCTTTTTGTGTGAATCAGTTCATTTTTTCCTTTTGCCAAAAGCGTAATTTGTTAAAACGGCAGATTTTTTTATCTTTTTGCTAATTAGAGCTTCTCAGAATTGTAGAAAGCATCCTAAATTGTAACTTCTAATGCCGTTGACTTAAGTACTTTTTTATTTTTGTCTTTATTTAAAACAAAATATTGCGTTTGTTAATTTTGCTTTAAACTTTTGGTGATTATAGGTTCGCCTCGACGAGAGGAATCGGAATTGGGTAAAAGACACTTAAGGCGGTTTAAGCCAACTTAAGCTATCTTTTCTTGGATATTTCAAAATATTTTGATAAAAGTTAAACTGGCTTGAGCTATCTTTTCTTGGATATTTTTCAAGATATTTGGGTAAAAGGCATAATTTTACCCAATTCCGATTCCTCTCACAATACAAACCTATAATCACCAAAAGTTTGACATAAACTAACAAACGCAAAAATAAAAAAATAAAAATGTGAATAAAGACAAAACTAAAAATCTTTAAATCAGTGGCACTGGAATGAAATATAAAAATGAGCTTTTGTCTCTCAAAACAATTTCAATATAGTTGGTGATTTTTAGAAGTTGTGTTTAAAATTTGTAGCAAGCACTCCGCTGCAGAATCTCAGAATTTGCTCTTAGATTTTTCTACGACATTCAGCATAAGCTTAATAGTAAACAAATTGAAAATTTCTATACTACTGCAAGGATTAAATGTTAGCCCAAACAAAGATAATCGATCACACACAAATATGAGTAAACGAACGACACAAAAATTTGCGTGGAAACCCTAAATGGGAAAAACCACGGGAAGGAATCATGCACTAAAATTATTGTACGATTACAAGTATTCTTATCACCTGACCGTGTATCCTCACCACGAGTCCTAAGAACTACCCGCCGAATCCACGCACATCGCACCCTTGCATGATCACCGATTCTTGAATCCCCAAGCCTTCCGAAATACCTTTCGAACTCCACAAAATGGTTTTAACTCGACAATGAAAGTTGATGAAATGAACCTCTTGAAGTTGAGTGGTTAGCACTTGATTTCATGATCCTCCAAAGTTCTTCAAGATGCAATAAACACACTATCTTCCGAAATGTTTAAGAAATTAAAAATGACCTCGGAAATATTAGCTTCTCTCAATATATCCTCTGATCCCGAGAGCCTTCATATTTATAAGGAAAAAGAGAGACAACTACTTATGCTCGAGCAACACATCAATTCGCTCGAGCAGCCCGATCGCCCATGATCCACTGCATCTCTTATGATCTCTTTCCAATTCCCGACACACTCCTTTCCTTCATAATCCGACTTTTTTCAAAGAAAGCAAACTATCCATATTTGACGAAGAAGAAATCTTTCCATATACGAAAAATTCACAATCTTCACCAACTTCTCAATCTTCATTGAAACCGAAATCTTCCCAAAACTTTACAATATTCCCAGTCTTTATTGGAAACAAAATCTTCACAAATTGCACAATGTTCTCAAAACTTCCTTAACGACTACGGCACTAAAAAAAAACGATACAAATCAAAATGATTCTTTGTCTTACATATACTGACACTCTAGAATAAGTGAAAAATAAAAGTACCACTCGATAAAGGGAAATACATAAAAATGTGTGTTTTGGTCATAAATGTGACAACCAATAAAAGATCTCTACTGATGGAGCTTACACAAATAAGACCCGGTAGTTAAAGTTTGTTCCCGCCTAAGATCTCATGCTCGTTCTCGCTTGCAAACATCTCTTGGAGTTACCTCATCCTAGGCGTAAATGTGTGAAATGGCTATGAGAAAGACTTTAAAGATTAACTGAGGTGCGCATAAATTAGCTCAGATATATTCTACATTATTAACCCCCAAAATAAAAATGTCTATATGGTTAGGGCATTATTGCTAATTTGCTTATTCAACGAAATTTCGACAGTTTCTCTTTCAAACACGCAAATAAGTGAAGGATAAACAATATTTTTATTAATTTTGTTTTGCTATTAAATTATACTAGTAAACAATAAGCAAGCTCGTAAATGCCAAATAATAGAGGAATAGCCGTACAAGTTTATAACATGTGAGCCGCCAATTTTATTTTGAATTAAAAATTGGTTTGAACCTCTTCTTCCCGCTCTCGCACCTATAAATATCGAGTTCCCCTTCGTAATTCAATTCAAATTCGATCCTTCTCGTTTGCAGACGGGAAAAATGGTGAACCAAATGCGGAGAGCCAAGACGATCTCTCGAGAGCATCTCTCCTCGACACAATTTTCTCACTCCTCTCCACTCCTCACTCCACTTTCTCTCTAGCTCTCTCTCTCTCTCTCTCTCTCTCTCTCTCTCTCTCTCTCTCTCTCTCTCTCTCATACTCTTTTTTCTCTCCACATACGTAGTTTTTTTAAGCGGCAAAATTGTCCCGAGTTGAAATACGGAAAGCTTCAAATTGACTTGAATTTCAAAAGCTTTACGCTATCGATATACAAATTTAATCAGAAATAGAGCTGAATTTGATAGGATTTGAATTTTCCTACATCGGTGATTCGAAATTTGTTGGAATGATCTCGCTCTGTGTGTGTGTACATATGAGTATTTCTGAGAAAAGCATTTGAGATTGGCTTGAATTTCGTAAGCTCCTCTCTATCACAATCTGTACTTCAAATTTGATCAGAAATCGAATAAAATTTTAAGGAATTTGAAGTTCGTAGATCAATAAGCATAAGATGTTGGAGATTGACTCTTAATGGAGCTAAATTTGATCTCCTTACTGGATCTGAGGCATAACTTGAATTTTGAGTTGAAATACGGAAAGAATCAAAAGCGACTTGAATTTCATAAGCTTCACGCTATCAGTATTACAAAATTAATCAGAAATCAAGCTGAATTTGGTAGGATTTGAATTTTCCTCCATCAGTTAGCCGAAATTTGATTCTCCTCTCTATTGTATAGTCTGTACTTCAAATTTGATCAGAAATCGAATAAAATTTTACAGAATTTGAAGTTCGTAGATCAATGAGCATAAGATTTTGGAGATTGACTTTTTTTATCGTGATCGGTAATACCATATGGAGCTAAATTTGATCTCCTTACTGGATCTGAGATATAACTTGAATTTTGGTTTACATTTAAATTTGCAAGTATGTTCTTAATTCTTATTTAAACTACAATATACTCGTCAATCTTTACCACTAGATCACGTTCTTGATCGTTCATACTTTGTATAGGTTAATTTTGAGAAGAATCGGCATCATGAATTCAATGCATGTCAATCGAGTTGATTAAGACTATGCAGTTTTCCATTTTATGCTTTCTGTTGATATAGCCTCTTAAAGGTCAAATTACTGAGCTCAAGTCAAATTGTAGTTTAGACTCAGTTGTCGAAGGTTTTCCATTTGCTCCGATTTTGCAAGCAAAATTAGGTAATTTGAAGCTTTATTTTCCTTTTATGTCTGCTTAGTTATTAAACTGATTATACCAAAACATCTGTGAACCAATCCTTGAGTCTTGGTGGTTCTCCTTGAATTTCATCAATCAGAACAGATTTTACACTTTTCACCTTCCTTTGGTTTCGGACTTTGAACTTCAAATTGAAACTTGAGATCTAAACTTCCATTGGCAGCAAACTCCGTTGACTGTATTCCAATTTGCTGCATGTATTGATCGGTGTTTTGTCTATTTTGTTTGCTTAGCTATGAGGAGGATCCATGGACTGAAATTGCCAAGTACTTGGATGGTAAATCCCTGGTGAAGCTAGTAGCAACGTGCAGGTGGTTTTACCAAGTAATGATGGAGGAAACCATATGGAAGTTTGCTTGTTTGCGAGACCTTCAGATTCCCGATGCTCAAGTTGTGGCTTCCAAATAGATCAACCTCTACGATTCAGCATTCAGTAAATGATTTATAGTTTACAAGCTTGAAATGGCTACAATACACACCCCTTTTTGGGTGTGTATGATATGCACCCAAGTTATCTACCGTTGGATCTAAAAAAGTTACGAATCAATTACAAAAAGTTACAAATCAATTACTTGTTAACTTGAATGAAATTTTTTTCACTTACCTCCTCCGAGGTTTCGGAAAAATACAGAGTTCTCTCCTATACTTTCTAAAATTCTACTGCCATCCTTTACTTTTCAAACTAATTGCAAGATTTTCCCTTGCCGTTACTTTTTAAAACTAACAATGTTAACTTTTTACGTGAAATGACCGTAGTATATATCCTGAAACAGACCTTTTTTAAATAAATATTTTTTTAAAAAAATTTTAGAAAGTTTTTTAAAAAATTAAACTGTTTTTCATTTAAAAACAAAAAGTATCAAAGAGATTTTTTTCAAAAAAATCAACATTTTGAAATTTTTTGTTGAAAATATTTTTTCTAGAGAAAAAAATTCAAAAAGGTTTTTGAAATACTAAAGTTTTGAAAATATTTTTCTGGATAACAACTAGTTTTTGGTAGAACGTTATTTAAAAAATAAAGATTAGAAATAGTTTTTTTTTTCACAAATCTGAAAATAATTTTTTTAAATGTGTAAAAACTATTTTCAAAATTAGTTTTTTTCCTTCAAAAACTATGTAAAAAAACTTTTAAAAAGTTTCCTTTTTTGAAAAATTTCTCTTTCTTCCGTTTTTGCTTTGAAATGAACAACATATAATATTTTTGAAAAGCTTTCTTAGCTCAATTTTTTAAATACGGTTTAAATTACGCCATAGTTATAGTTTTGGAAAACTTTTAAAGAGTTTAAATTTTCAAGTAAGTTGAGCGATAGCTACAGTAAAAAGTGATTTCAAATTCTAAGGGGAACCTAGGCCCAAATTAGTATCTGAAATTAATTTAGAATAAAAATATTTTCTTCTTCTTCTTTTTGTGAAAATTGAAACTAAAATTATTTTAAAGAAAACACATTTACTTCTTCGAAAAACACTTTAATTGATTACCCAATCGATTATACATGGTTGAAAAGTTACGATTTTTTACTATAAAAGTTACGAGACGAGCAAAAATGTTACTGAAACATATTTGTGAAAAGTTACGAATTTTTGTTTAAAGTTACGAGACGCAAAAAAATGTTATAAATCATATTTGAGAAAAGTTATGATTTTTGTCTCAAAGTTACGAATCCCACAAAAAGTTGCAAAACCCACAAAAAGTTACGAGACGCAAGAAAATGTTATGAATCATATTTGAGAAAAGTTTTGATTTTTGTCTCAAAGTTATGAATCCCACAAAAAGTTACGAAAACCACAAAAAGTTACGAGACGCAAGAAAATGCTATGAATCATATTTGAGAAAAGTTATGATTTTTGTCTCAAAGTTATGAATCCCGTAAAGTTACGAAACCCACAAAAATTACGAGACGCAAGAAAACGTTACAAATCATTTGCTGAAAAGTTAGGAATTCTTAGTATAAAAGTTATGAAACTCATACAAAAGTTATGAATGACCGGTTCTCCAGTCATTTATTATGAGGTGATTTAATACATACCACACAATGGATGCATATCATACACACATTTAAGGGGGTGTATTGTAGATTAATACGTTAGATAAATTGGCGCATTAAGGATATTCACATGATATGATTGAGTTTGATTGTTTAATTTCAGATGAAAGTAATTCTTACATGTTCACTCAACCAGAGGAGCAACTTGGTGATTGTTTAATTTCAAATGGAAGCCACTCTTACATGTTCTGTCAGCAAGAGAAACATATTGGTAAATTTTCCCTTGCATCCCCAAGTCAAGTGGTTCTATGTATATAGGACTTTAGCACACTTTAACAAGTGGTTCTATGTAGGACTTTAGCACACTTTAACAGGGATTTGATTGCTGAAAATACAATTAAGTGGTCTCATAACGACCTGATTATGGCTCTGGATTTCAGGCTTTTCACACATTGGCATTTCGGGAAGTAATATTCCTTCCTGTAGCCATCAGAATCCATGGAATAAAAATGCCAAGTACTTGGATGTTAAATTTGTGGTGAAGCTTGCAGCAACGTGTTTGCAAGATCTTAATTCAGCATTCGGTAAATGATTTAGAGTTTACAAGCAGTTGCATTTGTAGTGTGCATTAACGTTAGATTAAATTGGTGTGTTAATGATATTCACAAGATCTGATTGAGTTTGATTGTGTAATTTCAGATGAAAGTAATTCTTACATGTTCCGTCAGCCTGAGGAGCAAGTTGGTTATCGTTTAATTTCACATGGAAGCCACTCTTTCATGTTCTGTCGGCAAGAGAACCATATTGGTAAATTTCTCCTTGCATCCCCATGTCCAAGTTATAATAAAGTGGTCTCATAACGACCTGATTATGGCTCCGGATTTCAGGCTTTTCACAAATTGGCATTTCGGGAAGTAATCCGTTCGTTTGCTTGTTTTGGACAATAATTCTGAAATTTTCTCAAAAACATAGCTTTGAACTCTTTTCAAAATTCATGTTCGCTTCACTATTCTAAAATTATTTTCAAATTCAAAATTTCTGTTCGTTTTGATTAATTATCTTTTTAATTTTTAATTTATTTTGTTAAAATAATAATAACACGAAAATATTTTTTTATTTCCTTTTTTCTTAAAAAAAGGACAAATGCAAACATGGTACCCACTTTTAAGTTGGAAAATCGGAATTTGCAAAATATGAAACTTGTTCCATACTCCCTCCGTCCCCATTTACATTGTTTTACATGATTTGAAAATATTATTTTATAAAACAAATTGAGATCTATAAAACAAGATCCATATTGAATATAAAATTTATTACCGATTTAAAGTTATAGCTAATTTTTTATCCAATTAAATAGGCAAGAGACAAAAATTTGGGGACGAAGGGAGTACAAGACTAGATAGCAGTTCCAATTAATTCACGGATAAAGATACGGGTACAAAAAAAAGGGACCAAAAATGTACCGATCGCGTTCGGGGACCCACTTTTGGGTCCCACACGAGTGATCAAACGGTGAGACACCGGTTCGAGACTTTCAACCGACCGATTGAGTTTGAAATTTTGTGGGGCCCTCGGAAAAATGTTTTAAGAACAATGAACGGTTCGGATCACTCGTGTGGAACCCAAAAGTGGGTCCCCGAACGCAATCGGTACATTTTCGAACCCTTTTTTTGTACACCCAACAGTGTCCTTAATTCACCCATCAAATAACCCGTTAATGTCAATTGATGTCTTTTATTTTTTTATTTTTTTATCGGCAACAAAGCAAGAATATGCATGGAAAAATAAAAAAGTCAGCGAAATACTGAAAGACAAATGCATTCCGTATCGAGTGTTATTCCACTCTTCCCACGTAAATAGATTATGAATGACGAATCATGGGGAAAAAAAAGGGATCGGTGAAGGAATCTGATCCGGTTGTAAAAGCAGCGGAGGAGGAAATCTGGGTGCAGAGGGAGAGGGGAAAGGAAGTGGTGGAATTAATTTAGCATCTGGGCGAGGGGTCGGTGCATCTTGGTTTGAGGGATGATGGTAGTGGAGTATCGAATTGACAACTGCGGAGGTGGGTTAGCCATGGCGGAGGGGGACTCTTTCAGATTTCACTCAATAACCAAGTAACCACCCAACAGGGTTTTCAAGAAAACTCAAGAACCCAGTGCCGGCTTGGCAAGAACCCATTGCCGATCGGGTAATGGTGATTCAAAGGGGAAGTTTTGATGAAAGATGAATAGCAGCAAACAAGACTTCAATAGTTTGATAACCGACATCTCTGTAAAAGAGAGAGAGAACACGCAAGTGGAGAGTGAGAAATAATCCCATAGTTTGATCTCATAGCCTATGTTTTGAACATTTGACCAATCACATTTTTAGGCTTTTTAGCCCAAAACATATTTTGGAAAAGCTCAACCGAACGGGGAATCCTTCATGTAGCCATCAGAATCCATGGAATGAAAATGCCAAGTACTTGAATTTTAAATCTCTGGTGAAGCTAGCAGCAACTTGTTTGCGAGACCTTCAGGTTCCCGATACTCAAGTTGTGGCTTCCAAATGGATCAACCTCTACGATTCAGCATTCGGTAAATGATTTAGAGTTTACAAGCTTTCTTAACAGTTGCATTTGTAGTGCAATAACGTTGGATTAAATTGGTGTGTTAATGATATTGACAAGATCTGATTGAGTTTGATTGTTTAATTTCAGATGAACGTAATTCTTACATGTTCCATCAGCCACAGGAGCAACTTAATGATTGTTTAATTTCACATGGAAGCCACTCTTACATGTTCTGTCAGCCAGAGAAACAAAATATTGGTAAATTTCTCCTTGTATCCCCAAGTCCAAGTGGTTCTATGTAGGACTTTAGCACAGTTTAACAGGGATTTGATTGCTGAAAATAGAATCAAGTGGTCTTATAACGACCTAATTATGGCCCTGGATTTCAGGCTTTTCGCAAATTGGTGTTTCCGGAAGTTATATTCCTTCCTGTAGTTATCATAATTCTGTGCACAAACTAGAGTTGTTTCATTAGTTTGAAATTGTTTAGGTAGTCTCATGGGAATGATTTCGGAAAGGAATGGAATGGTCCTTTTGTTAATCATCAATTTGACTCTGAATTTTTTGCAGCTTTTGGTCCAACAGTATGTTCTACTCCCGGGTGGGAAGCCACAGATGTGGACAAGATTATTAGGGGTAGGGTTGATGCTTGCCACTAAAAGTTGTATCTCAGAGTGCTTAACCCCAAGCGTAGGGCTACGTAGTCAATTGCAAGTATAACTCGAAAAGTCCGAGGTCAAACCACAGAGAACGGTTTTCTGGGTGAAGTGGCCTATCGATCTAAACAGTGTTTTTTTTTTAGCTGTAGGTAGCCAACCCTTTTGTTTCTTGATTTTTGGTAATTTTAAAAACTAGGATTTCCAACTTTAGACTAAAAATATGGATTTGCTTGAAATTAAATTAAGAGGGCTCGAGCCAAGGTTCATACCACCTATAGCCTAAATAGATTCACGATTCTCACAATTTGCACAGTTGAGCATCAAGGTAATTTTGTGCTCAACCGGAAGATAATTCAATGAAATCGTTTTTTTCTTTTTTCGGTGCTTGGTTTAATCAAGGTTCGATCGGAAGTTTGTTAAACCCTCAAAATGACATCGATTTAAGTATTATGCGTGCAATGTTATTGTCGACGCAAAATCAAAAACATAACAACCTTGAGTAATAAATTGTTAGCTACGAGCCCCGATTAAACACAAATAAACTTTGTTAGCACAGTGTGAGAATCACGAATCCACTTGGGCCATTTGGGTGGTGCTCACCCTAGGCCGAGTCTATGACTACTCCAACATTGACAAAGAACTCGCCAAGGAAAAGCTAAAAATTACACTAAACATTACGGCTTATTAAAGTGATTAAAAAGATCGATCTTAAGAGTGTACCTATGAGATGTGTACAGGAGGGTAGACCAAAGGTGTCCTCCTTTCAATCTCAAATGAATCCACAAGTAAGACTAATCCTAGATTCGGGTTTGGTGTGAGAAACAGCCGAGTAGTTTGTGAACACTCACAACCAAATTTCAATCTTTTGATTAAGCGAAATTACATTAAGAATTAAGATAGACTGAAAAATAAGATCGAAATTGGAAATAAAATTAAAGAGCCGCAAACAACAATTATTTTAACTTAATGCAAGCTTGAATTAAAAATACACTGGGGAATGGAAGAGTTGAAGAAAGAAGCTCTCGGCTTTTTGGTTGGTAAGTGAAACAGAAAGAGAAAGACAGAAACAATAAGAAAAAGAGAGAAAAAGACTACTAATTTTTCTACCCAAAAATCTCTCTCCCGGTGTTCCAAGCCCTCACATGCCTTATATAGGCAGCCAACGAAATGGGAAAAGTCAAGAAGAAAGAAATAGAAAAAGTAAAGGAAAAAGAGGCATTGATAGTTGCTTGACCAAAATCCTAGACCTCAATTAATGGGTTGCCCCAAGCGTAGGGTAGGCAGACCGGTATAGACAATAATCCCAGTAAGACCGAATCGAATCCACGAGAGAAGGTGGAGAGTGCTTTACTAAAAACTCGGCTTGCTAAGTTTAACACGGCTCCTAGGTAGCCACCCTTTATAATTTGATTGGAAAATTAGCTAAACTAAGAGAATTTGGTTTTACTTAAATTAATTAAAAGAAAGTACGGTCGTAGGGTTCATAACACCAAAGTGACTGTGTCCCGATATTTCTGCTCCATTCATTGTTCCACCGAAAACGTTAGATTTTAGAGAGAAAAGGTTACCCCCAAAGATGCGAATCCTCGCGGTCGCCGTTTCACATGTACAGCGAAGAAGAACAGTTTTGGTCCCCTTCCCCGCGTTACATGGGCTCCGACAAAGCTCGGATTCGTCCAACTAAGCTCTTTAATAACCTAAAATTGCTTTTTCCGTTGTTAAATTTGAGAATAGGAGCAAGAGCAAATCCAGATCTGCCACGGCGTGTTAATCACCCCCGACCATACCTATGGAACTACTCACTCATATGAACTAGAACGAACACTAAAATTCTGAAACAAAACATGATAATATACTAAATATGAATTAAAACACAAGATTCGCAATCGGATCACGGACAAACTCCCGTGAACCGAGATTAATGTAAATAAACAAATTACCAAGCAATACTTGAATCTCCAACGAAACCGCAAAACTTCAATGAAAATAATCCGGAAAGTAGAAATCTCCCAAAAAGCAAAGTCGGCTACTAAGTGGAAGAAGAATAATAAAATTTTTGAACCCTAATTCGGCCTTAAAACGAGGTATTTATGTCCCTCGAAGTCAACACACGTGGCAAAGTCAAACGGCCATTTTAAGGCCCTCGGTATTTTAAGGCCCATACGTTCGTTTGCTAAATGACGCTGGTATCGATACGTGGCTTTACCCAGTATCGATACCGGGCCCTCCAAAATGACTTTCAAGCTTGTTTGGTCGTCCTTGCTTGGGTCCCACCGATTCCCGCCATGCCCGATGCCTTGTGTCTACTTTACGTGCTCCTTTTGGCCTGTTCCCTACAAATCAAATATAACAATACCGAACAACATGATAACACCGCATCAAGTGGAAAATGAAATAAATCGCGCCTCTAATGCGCTAATTCGCCCTACTTAGGCGCTTATGTCTATGACATTGCGCGCCTATCAATAGTTGCCATTTGCACCGACTTGTCCGCGACGCTCGATCGATGTTCAAAATGGTGTCCGATCCGGGTGCCGAATGACAAATTTCTTCTTTTAATACTTTGGGAATAAAACGGTATAACTCTTGTAATTTATGTGATTGGCATGTATTTCGTAGGACAAAATCGATATCATCTGGACTCTGTGATATTTGTTTCCATTTATTACTCCCACCGTCCACCAACTTTCTGACTTTTTCCTCTTTTGCATTTTTTTCCCTTCATGGAGTTATTGCCAAGGTTGGTTGGAAAATCATCCAATGTGGCACGTCACACCTCCACAAAGCATCAAATGCACCAATTTTATCCCGTTTTCTCTTGAAACACTCAAAACAAACCTTATGTGCAATATCTTATAAAAATAATAATAAACATAATAATAAGATCAAACTCAAGGACTTAAGCCCACTAATATTTACATATTTGTGTGCTTATCGATTGACGAGATATGCTTAATGATCAAGGCATTTTCGAACTCCACCTTGGAGATTTTCAATTTAAGGATTGAAGAGAGGACGATTGTATAGAAATATGAAGAAGAAGGCCATTTCAAATTGGAAACATTTTTGAAATTTGTATCTTATCTTTGTAGAACTATGAAGAAGAAGAAGACGAAGACGATGACGATGACGATGACGAAAAAGGAGAGAGAATCATTGGGTCTTATTTTCGGTATCAAAATTTTGTTTGTTCATCTCTTCCACTTTTTAATATGAGGACGGACGAGAGGACAATTGTAGTTGAAAATGAAGACACGCCGTTATCGGGGTATTCCCTTCTCGCTTATAATTTGGACGGATGGATACTTCTCAATAGAGATACATACATGTATTATTATAACGTCGTCACTAGGGGCGTTATAAACCTACGTGACCTACCAAGGGCTATCGGTCCTTTGGCGGAAGGAGGCTTTAGTTCTTCTCCAGAGGATGAAGGCAATGTCACAATCATCCTGCAACTGAATTTCTTGCGAGCTTTGATTGCAAAGTATATTCCAGCAAGGGGATGGTTTTTATATGATATCATTGCTAATACAGGGACTACTTTAATTGATAGTTTGAGAGTCATGCCGGGGCGATTATACTGGCTAGCCAATGGGCTCCTCTTTTGATGTTCTTCCAATGGCGTGCAGTGGTCGATCCCTGTAGAAGTAATGGAGGAGCAGGAGGGGGATTTGCAATGGTTGTACAACTCGTTGGTTGAGCGGAATGGAGAGTTATACCTCCTCCGCATTGACCAGGATATGACTGCGGTTGCTGTATTCTCAATTACAGATGAAGGCGCGCGCAGAATTCTTGAAGAGGTTGACGATTTTACTGGGATTGTGCATGCAGTGCGTACGACGGGAGGAGTGATCTCTCCCGCCAATCGCCTCAAGTTGTTTGCTGCTAGAAGAGATCAAACCTGTATTCAGCGTTGTGGGCCGAGTTGTATCCAACCGAATGCACATAAACACATGTCTTCAATCCCTTCAAAATTGGCACGGGACCTACCAAGGGCTATTGGAATTGAATTTCGTTTGCGCTCTCATTGCCGAATATAGGCCATCACGGGGCTAGATGTGGTATGATATTCTTGCCAATACGGGTACTACGTTAATTGATTCTTTAAGAGTCATGCTGGGGAGAGTATTTTGGCTAGCCAATGGGTTTGTTTTTTGTTGTTCCTCTAATGAGGTGGAGTGGCAGATTCTTATAGAAAGAAGAAGTGGAGGGGGACTTCCAATGGATGTATAACTCGCTAGTGGAGTAGAATGGGAGTTTGTACCTCCTCCGAGTGGACCAAAATATGAATGCGGTTGTCGTGTTCAAAATTACGATGAAGGCGACACCGGCAATCTTGAACAACTTTATGATTTTACGGGAATAGTGCATACGATGGGAGGGGGTATCTTTCCTACCGGTCACCTCAAGTCGTTTAATGTTGGCACCTCTGGGAATTCGTGGAGTGTTTTAAGGTTTCGAATGATGGTTCAAGAGTCAACAAGGGGTGTCAATTTTGAAGGGATTGAAGACATGTGTTTCGTGCATTCGGTTGGATGCAACTCGGCCCACAACGCTGAATACATGTTTGATCTCTTCCAAAGAGCAAACAACTTGAGGCGATTGGCGGGAGAGATCACTCCTCCCGTCGTACGCACCGCATGCACAATCCCACTAAAATCGTCAACCTCTTCAAGAATTCTCGCGCGCCTTCATCTCGTAATTGAGAATACAAAGAACCGCAGCATATCTGGTCAACGCGGAGGAGGTATAACTCTCATTCCGCTCAACCAACGAGTTGTACAACCATTGCAAATCCCCCTCCCCGCTCCTCCATTACTTCTACGGGATAGACCACCGCACGCCATTGGAAGAACATCAAAAGAGGAGCCCATTGCCTAGCCAAGTATAATCGCCCCCGGCATGACTCTCAAACTATCAATTAAAGTAGTCCATGTATTAGCAATGATATCATATAAAAACCATCCCCTTGCTGGAATATACTTTGCAATCAAAGCTCGCAAGAAATTCAAATGTTGATGATTGTGACATTGCCTTCATCCTCCGGAGAAGAACTAAAGCCTCCTTCCGCCAAAGGACCGATAGCCCTTGGTAGGTCACGTAGGTTTATAACGCCCTAGTGACGACGTTATAATAATACATTTATGTATCTCTATTGAGAAGTATCCATCCGTCCAAATTATAAGCGAGAAGGGCATACCCGATAACGGCGTGTCTTCATTTTCAACTACAATTGTCCTCTCGTCCGTCCTCATATTAAAAAGTGGAAGAGATGAACAAACAAAATTTTGATACCGAAAATAAGACCCAATGATTCTCTCTCCTTTTTCGTCATCGTCTTCGTCTTCTTCTTCTTCATAGTTCTACAAAGATAAGATACAAATTTCAAAAATGTTTCCAATTTGAAATGGCCTTCTTCTTCATATTTCTATACCATTATTTCTAATTTAAACGGCCATGTCGGACCTATATCTCACACCAAAGTGTTGAAAGATGGGTACATATTATTTTTTACCTTGATTACTCCAGAGACTTATCAAAACAAATTATTACTCTAGAGCTCCCTTTTACCTTGATTCTACTGGTAAAATGTGTTATACTTGTTACACATTTAATGAAGCATACTAAAATTATCCAAAAATATAAATACATACATAAATAAATGAAGAAATTTTTCATACCAATGAGGCATTGCCGTACTCGTACCCGCACATGCTTCATTGCTAAGCATATAGGTTACAGTTACATATTACAAACTCTACAAATCAATTGGTCCAAAGTGCCAAATGATGATAAAATTAGTACGTACTACATAATATTTTTTTATCAGCAAAGAAGTAATATTTCATTGATAACAATAAAATATTACAAGAGAGAGGAGAGGAAAAAAAAAAATGTTGGCAAGAAACCAACAAAAGACACACCAAATCCACAAAACCAAAAACACCTAGAGCCCATCACCCAAAAGCAGTTTTCAGAATTGGGGGATGGTGCCAAAACCCCAAAACTTGAATTCTCCAAATCTCAATTAATGCAAACCCAACAACCTATGAAAATTGCTCTTGCCCAAGACGAAACAGCTCCAACCCAGCCGATCACCGGAAAAAAAAAAAAAAAAAAAACACCATTGTCGCCGGCAAACCCCAACCTATCAGTAACCTAACGACCACCACCAAGAATCCCCTAATCAAGCCATCCATTGCCAATGACCTCGACAGCATGTAAACACTGTTGCCACAACACACATCGCCGATACCCTAAACCGAGTCCCAAACTGCATATTGCCACCACAAGCAACTCCACCGCCAATCGCTACCACAAACAACTCCACCACGAACGCCTCCGGACTTCCTATGGACAACTCCACCTCCACCACGAATGCCTCAACCACACCTTTGGATCCAGCTACAACCCCTAAACTGCCAATGTCACTCTTACCCTAAAACCCCATCTTCGCTGCTCAGATCAAAACCCCAAATGCCTGCTCGAGAACTCCTCAATTGAGACTCAAAGCACCAACCTTAAACTGCTAAACCCCCAACCACGGCCACCGCGACAATCCCTAAAAACCTCGTCAATTAGACCGACAAAACCACACAAAGGAACCCCAAAAGTGCCTGCCCTGAAACCCGCAATCGAACCTTTGTATGTCGCCCTGACTCACCCACAAACTGCCACAAACGAACCTTTAAAAAATCGACATCAACCCCCTGCCATGAAAGATGGACAATAAACACCAAAGCCTAAAAGAAAAAGAGAGAGAGAGAGAGAGAGAGAGAGAGAGAGAGAACCCTAAACGACATACCCACACCCAATTTGCTGAAGTACATAGTACTATTATGAACATTATATACATGCGTGAAGCGCTTCTCTAGGCATAAGTAAAGATTTTTGTACAAAAAAACCTTCTACGTAAATTTCAGCTCTTTTTGTTTCATTCAGTTAGATTTCATTTTTGTCTTAGTTATGCAGTTTGTTGAACATTTTGTATTTTTATAAATTTTTTCCTAAATGTTCCCCTGACGCTCCCAAATGAGGAGCTTCTACGATCCCCGATCCTGTCCCCTCTTCGCAAATCTAAGTTCCAATCAAACAAAAAGGCCCAAAATTGACACAAAGATTGACTTGCTCACATTGACCTTCTCATGCTTCCCCAAGGAGAGATTTTTCAGTGCCGAGCGGGCACCATCCTACGTGGTGCCCGAGTAGCAATCTCCGCCGTCTAAAAACTTTTGGACGGTCCAGATTTGAAGGGAAAAAAAAAAAAAGAGTTAGAGAGGAGAGAGGGGAAAAATGCGGGTTTGTCCAAAATACTTTCGGACATCGAGATTGCTTTAGGCACCACATGGCATACTCGCTCGGCACCCAAAAAAATTACCTTGCATTGTTCTTTCTCTGAAGGAAATTATGCATTAACATCAATTTCATCCTAGCAATCTTGGAATCGGATAATCCTACGCGTACGAAGATTAGGACCAGAAAATGTACCGATTTGCTTGGGGACCCACTTTTGGGTCCCACACGAGCGACCGAACCGTCGTTCATTATTCTTTTTTTTTTTTTTATTGAAACGGTGGGACTTTGGTTTACACACTTTTAACCGTCCGATTGAGCTGAAATTTTGTGGAGGCCCTCGGAAATTGTTTTTAAGAATAATGAACGGTTCGGATCGCTCGTGTGAGACCCAAAAGTGGGTCCCCCAAGCAGATCGGTACATTTTCCGGTCCCAAACTTCTGTACCCTATCACGATCCCTTGGAATCACATGTATATGGCGCAGTGCAATACCACTAGCAGCCCTAGGCCTTTCCCTCTCCACTTAGTAAAATGTTCCCGAACGATGGATTTTTTCCCTACCTCCCATCCCAGTTTTATATTTGGTGCTGGTTTCTCGGGTTTTCTAATGGGGTAGGTTCTTAACAATATATTCAGATAAATTAAAAGTATGATCAACAAAATAAAAGGAATTAACCCTGAGAAGTGGAACCTAGGCTAAGATGAAAAAACAGGTAATTAGCAAACTTCACCATGCATCTAACCCTGAAAAGTGGAAGCTAGGCTAGTAATAGTTGCTACATTCAAAATTAGTTTCTCTTTCCTTACCAGATACGTAAAATTAGCTTTTTTTTCACACAACAATCGACAAATAACAATGTATTGACCAAAGGTGTTTTAAATCGGGATACGTCATCGTGTATTGTTTTTTTCATTGTATAAATCATATCGGAATACGTATCGCATGTCTTAAGATACGTTTGATTTTGGCTTGGTACAAAATGTCGAGAACCCATCCATATTTATACTACTCAATGGAAGGGTCTAGTACAAAGATATTTTCATATAAGATAAACTTTGAGGCAAATTCTAGAATTACAGATGTAACTAATTCACACAAAAAAATCTAGATATTTCACAAGGATATTGTAAAATTTCTAGAAGATAGATATTATAGAGCTTCTAGAAATTAGATATTTATGTCTACTTCAATAATATCTTTGAACTTTGTCAATTAGACTTATTTGGACTTTATTTTTTTGTGCCAAAATACTAAATCTAGTTTATTCTTCAACAATAATAATCATAATTAATATACGATTAAAAGTAGTTATACCTAATGACATCAACAAACTATATTTACATTTACAAAAATAAAATGTTTTTAAGATGCAAAAAGTTCAAGTCTCTCAATTGGGGTCTATCACATTAAGGCTTTTTGCTACCTTAGCTATGGAAGAACAAAAAGAAGATGTCTTATTGCCAGTTCCCGTAAAATTTTCACAAAATGCTTTTCATTTTTAGAGAATTGCTTCTTCTTTTTTTTTTCACATTTTGCATTTTGCATTTTGCATTTGCTTTTTTTCCACTAAAAAAATTCAAGGTCCAAGCACATCCTTGGGCACAACACGCGGTGGTCACCCCCAATTTGGGGTTAAGCGGTATGGAGCCGTGAGTGCCAATAGCGGCGGTCGCCCTTGCAAAAAAAAAAAAAAACTTCTAGTATTATATGGAGAAAAAAAAATTCAACATTTTTCCTATGAATTATATAGGCTCGCCCGTGTAGTGAAATTCACTCCATCCCCAAGTTAAGGAAAGCGAAACTAATATACATATTTAGAAGGTGGAATCACATGGTTCACATTTTCTGTTGTATATCAAGGCGTTTACTCATTCGATGCACGGAGTCACAATAAAAAATTGCATTGGTATTTTTTTCTAGTCACGTGTATCGAACGGGCACAAAACCCCGTGATAAAAGAGATTATGTTTTCCAGCCACTCTAAGCCCTGTTTTTAATGCACGCTAGCGTTGTTCCCGTCCCCACGCACAGAAGACATACATCAACTATTTGAATGGAAAATTTGAAGTGTGTTTCGAATAAATTCAAATTAATTTGCAATTGTGAAATATGTAAGATAAACAAAGCAAACAAAAAAATAAGTATGATTGTTATTTACTATCTTTTTTTCTCTTGCAAAACTCTTGATTAGATTGGCAGTTTGATGGCTTGAGAGGCACAAACATATATTTGCATAGAGTATGTATTGATATTGATTGCTACCCTTGCAAGTGTTGTGCCCAAACGCGCACCTCTCGCACGAACGGTAAAATCAAGAGAAACACAACACACAAATATACGTGGTTCGGCCAAATCGGGCCTACATCCACGGGGAGGGGGTTTCACTATAATCCGGAGAAAATCCGTGATCTTGTGTTACACACTCACACTCAATCTCACAATAGATGAAACCTCACGCTCTCTCGTGTATCTCTCTCGCCTGGGAGAGCCACAACCGCTCCCCTCTCACACTCTCTCTCCCTCTCTCTACATTGTGCTACCACACTCATAACCTAGGCATCACAGAGTATTTATAGAGCTACACGACAAAACCCTAATCCACTCCCTCTCGGGCCTAAGCCCAATCGGCCCACACGGGGTGAAATCCCAACAATCACCCCCTCCACACCGAGTGGGCAATGTCGTCTACAACACCCCCTATGTCGCCTCCTCCAATCGCCTAACTCGGCAAGCGCCAGTGTCACTAACTACCGAGCATCCATGCACCACCAAACAGAGTACACAAAACCCGACAGAGTGTATCCTTGCAAAACCAGACTCCGCATGACCAATCGAAATTCCAAAATCCGAGCACCGCACCCCCTCAACCGGAATGCCTCCGCCTGTCCGAGTACCGCACCCCTCAACTAGGATGCCTCCACTCGCACACCTCAAACCCGAGATGTATGCGCACTCACCAATGTAAGCGCCCGCGCTCCAAAAGAAGCGCCCGCAGCTTCATCGCCGCGCTCCGCCACTCTAGCATCCCCGTCCCGTCAAGAGAATGCAAGCAACCCTCTCGCCCATACGCAGGCCCACTCCTCCAAATGATCTCACACACCATCCTGCGATGAGGCCGACTCCTTCTCGACACCGCATCCCCCACCGAGTACCTCCGCACCCCCAAAACCGGGATACTCCTCTCGTGAATCCGGGATGCGAACAAATTCTCGCTAGATCTCCGTGGCTCAAACCGATCTACCGCTCCGACAGCGCCCGTGTCATTCCCAAACAAGCATATCCGCACCCCAACCGGGCACACTACTCGAATGAATGTATCCCTGCAAGCCAGATCTTCCGCGGTTGATCATAATCCTGCACCCCCTATCCGGAGTGCCCGCATCCAGGCATCCAAAACCCAGATGCTCATGCCCAATCACAGGACATAATCCGTGACTCCATCTCTCCACACAATCATGAGCTCATAACTGGAAAGATAATCCGCCACAAAAACACAGAAGAAAGAGAATACCAGTATGCATCGTCTGATCTCCATCTCAATCCCTCTGTCCGGAGCTCCCGTGAACATATCCTGAACAACCAGTTGCATCCCCATTGCTAGCTAGCATCCTGCACACTCCTGATTCGACTCACAGCGCATCCAGTACCATCCCGGTCGCGACACCTTGGTACAATCCCGCGCTTTTCCTGTATGCATCCACAACTGTCGTCATCCCTGCTCACGTCACAACACCCATACTACCTGACCATGCCTGACATCAGCTCCATCTGCCACTGCACTCCCACAAGCCTGTATGGTGGCCTATCATCCAATCCAATGCAGCTCGAATCACAACTGCAAATCCTGATGATAGGTCTTCAAATCCGATTGAACCAGACTGCCTCCGATCACTGTTGACCAACTCCGACCTGTCACTCTAGTAAGCGCCTATGCCATTTAACCAATCAAGTGTATCCGCACCCACCAAACAGAGATGCAACACTCGAAAGAATGTATCCTTGCTCACTAGCTTCTCCGACTAATCACCACGGCTCAAACGCCGCGAAACCGCAATCACCCGATTGCTCCGGTCAACCTCCAATCTCTGCAAAGTCTGTCCAATACTCCTGGTGTGTAGCTATCCAACTCCGCTCGCCTCTCTCATCACCAATCTGTCACATATCCGCCACTCCTGCCACTATCCTGGTCTCTCACCACTCTCCGTCAGCTCTCCCGGGTCTCATACTGCCCCCTGGTCTATCCATGTTCCATTCCCAGCCTTCCTAGCACCCCCTGGACTCCCATCGGATCTCCCATGGTCTGCCTCCTGCAAAATCGGGCCTGACTCACACAAAACCAAGCCCACCAATGAATCTGGAACCGTCCAATTAGCTAAGAACAAGCCTCCTCACAACCCAAAGCGCCTCTGAACACTCAAAACTAGCTCAATCCAGTAACAAAACTTGCTTCCGAGCCTCTTCACGAAAAACAGAGCGCGTGGTTGGATCCGGAACGAAAAACCGAGTCGGGAACCGGTCCGAACCGGCCATGAACCGGCCAAAATACCACTAAACCGGTCAAAAAACATAATCTGGTCTACTTCCGGACCGTTATCCGGTCTGGTCTGGCCGAACCCGGTCTGAACAATCCTCTGAACCGCCGGTCTAGACCGGTTTGACCGGTTTGGCCTCCGGTTTGACCCTTTTGACCTGACCTCTGATCCTTTTGACCCCTTTGACCTGGACCTTGACCTCTTTGACCTCTTTGACCCTGAACCCGTGTCCCTTCTGACCCTTTTGCTGACGTGGCGCCACGTCAGCGTTGACCGGCTGACGTGGCGTGGACCTGTCCTCCGTGGCTGCCGTGTCAGTGCCGCGTGGCGCTGACTAATCACCTTCTACAAAGTTCGGCGCGTGCGGATCACGGCCACGAGTGGATCTAACGCGCCATTATTCAGGCGACGCGTGGCGGCGCGTCCGTACGTTTCCGGCGACCGGGCTTGTACCTCCGTGATCGTCTCTCCAATCCGAACAAAACCCCGTGCTCGAAATTTTTATCCGACCACTCTAAGCCCGACCGCTAAGCCTCAGTCTGTCCGCCTCTTTCCGCCGCTGTTCAGACCACCCGTGGGACCCTCTCCGGTGACAAAAACTGACCACGAGCACTCCGTTGGACTCGTCTCTGAGAGTTGCACATATCCCTCTGATCAAAAACAAGTTTCGCCACCTGTTTTGTCCGACCAAAGCTTCAAACAGTGCTCCAATGGCCTCCGAGTGATTTTCCAACTGCTCTGCGCTCTCCGGTGCTTCAACCCAAGCTCTGATACCAGTTTGTTGTGCCCAAACGCGCACCTCTCGCACAGAAGCAGTAAAATCAAGAGAAACACAACACACAAATATACGTGGTTCGGCCAAATCGGGCCTACATCCACGGGGAGGGGGGTTTCACTATAATCCGGAGAAAATCCGTGATCTTGTGTTACACACTCACACTCAATCTCACAATAGATGAAACCTCACGTTTCTCTCGTGTCTCTCTCGCTCCGGGAGAGCCACAACCGCTCCCCCTCTCACACTCTCTGCCTCTCTCTACATTGTGCTACCACACTCATAACCTAGGCATCACAGAGTATTTATAGAGCTACACAAAACCCTAATCCACTCCCTCTGGGCCTAAGCCCAACTGGCCCACACACGGGTGAAATCCCAACAAAAAGGTCCCGTAAAGTTTGGTAAGTGGAAAGAATACGCTAAAAGAAACAAATTATCTAAAGGCCCGATTGGTCGGATTATAAATTTGGATAATTAGGTTACATGTGATTTTTAATTGTTTTTGGTCATTCGTCATTCTTAATCTATTACATGGGGAGGAGAATGAGACTCGATCCCGGATGCAATGTGGGACATCCGAGAGCTCTACCGCATGAGTTAGCCACCACTTGCGGTTAGATGTCATTCGTGTCATAAGTTCTGCAATTTGGTTGCTAAAGATAAGCATCTCAACTCCTACAAACAAATACAGCACTACCATTAAATGTCTAATATCCTGCAAATATGTCAAAGATCAGTGCAAGTCGGCTGCATCATTCCAATCACACATATTTTGTGAGAGAGAGAGGACCAAATTTGATGTTAATTCCAATCACATGATTCAAATTGCAATGTCACTTCATCTAACCTTTACTTTTACAATGAAATATATAAATAACCAATCACTACCAAAAATTCCTTACACATGAATGAAGAAATGAGGGCTGTACAACAATCTGCAGGTAGTAACAATGCAAGAATGCAAGCAGGCAAGGTTGAAGAAATATGTATCCTAGATATTTGCCTTATTTGAAAGAATCTGAGATAATTGTAGACGAGCTGAAAGATTTTGAGTTTTGGAGTTGGTAAAAATTGTATCATAGAGTCGCAACCTCGGCATTGGAATTTAGGAAAGAGAAGCATGCGAACGAAGAAATTGAGGCTGAAGTCTCAAGGTCAGGACAAGGCTCTGGAAACACAAACTGAGAAAAACCCAGAACATTTGAGCATTCCCAAGAAGTAGTAGAACAAGCTACTGCTAAGGAAATATTGGATAAACATATGGAAGTGAAAGGAGATTCTTGAATTCGGTGAATTTTCCAGCAAGGCTGATATTTGAGCCTATCACATTTTGCAAAGTAATCTGATCCACAATGGGTAATGCATTTGGATCAAATTTTTCATCTGGGTGGAGCCCACTTTGGCCGGTTGCACTAAAAGCTATTTCAACATTTTTCATCTCAACATCTGAAATAAAAATTTCTTTGATATACCCACCTCTACCTTTGGTCGTTCTGAACTCAACTCCGCAATTTGAGTTGTATACGAGAGGTGTTCCACGAGGACATTGGAAATTCCTCCAGACATCTCACTTCCGAAAGCAAGAGCAGAACCGGAAAATGCTTGGAGGTATACTTGCTTGATGTGTACACTTGTTGTGGGCCTGCCATAGGCTATTCCGTACTCATCCCAGCCACTCTTGAGTGCAATAGCATCATACCCGGTGCTAATGTTACTGTTCTCTATGCATACATTGTCTGAAGAATCTGAAAGAATGTAGTTTTGGTTATATGAATTTCTCCTTGCAACTTGCTCACAGTTGACCAAAGTTAATAACCCACAGTGCCAAAAAAGAAAATGGCTCTCTCCCTCTTGACAAACATAGATTGTTTAAATGATGAGGAGTTTTAGCGAGATTCAGTTCTACGAGTAAATTAGTGCACGTGTATAAATTGGAGGGGCGAAAGAAAAGATTCACATAGATCCTTAGGCCATTCGCCAATCCCAACCATGAAATTCCTTTTTGTATCTAGAGCTAACACCCACAACCACGCAAGAAACGGACGGGAAAAAAAAAACATGGAAACCACCCTGCACAGCCACCCCAAGCTCCCCAGAAAAGGGAAGAAGGCAAACGCGAACTAAAATGTAACATGTCACTGCTAAATACAGGCACCCACTTATGTAGAAGACATGTCTCATGCTAGCAAATAATCAATTCACAGGGGAAGAAAAGTACGAAGTGAATGTGTGGATCATCATATGTACCTGGAACTAGGCCAACGGTGTAAGGTGATCCTGGTGGAGCATACACGGAAATATTCTGAACTTGCACATTGCTGCATAAAATCCGCATAGTGTTTTCTATTAACTACTAATGCTTGTCGAGGTATAATCTAAATTTTTATTTAAAGACCAAATGAATAGTCATTGAAGGTTGGTCAACTCACCTGCAATATACTGGATGAATATTGAATGCAGGAGCATTCAGAAAAGTTAGGTTCGATACAACAATATTTTTGGAACCAGTAAATTCAACAAGATGAGGGCGGCTATAGTTTAAGGAATGTGAAGTGAACCATTCCCACCAAACTGAGCCTTGTCCGTCGATAGTTCCATTATCACCTAGTGCAATGGATATAAGAATGATCAGATGAGACAAAACTGACTGGATAACCAGAAGAACCGTTCTTTAATCGCTAAACGAATTTGGAAACACAAGTTTGAGGGTATTCTACCTGTTACTACCACATCATGCAACAGATATCCATTTATTAAGCTTCTATATCTTCCTCCCGGAAGTTCTAGTCCCCGACCATAGGAAGGTAGTGGTTCCACGATTTCCCAGTGAGATGTGTCCTGTCAAGCAGCAGAATATGTAAAACCAATAGCTGGAAAAATCATCTCCAGCTACTGTTAACCTAATAAGCTCCGGTGTGAGTGAATAGAAACAATGGGATTTTTTATCTTATGGAAAAATATAAGTTGACCTCAACTTAAAGCTCTTAAATGCACACTTGAATGCAATGTTCTTTATGATGCAGAAATATCGGGAAACACAACACATAAGAAGAAAGATCAGAAATAGAATAAAACCTGAGATCCCAGAATGATGGCACCTCTTGCCAAGAAGAGTGTGAGATGGCTAGTAAGATTGAAACTTCCGGTAAGCCATTTTCCCGCCGGTACATACAGCTGAGCACCGCCCTTGTCAGCAAATGACTTGAGATAGAATATCGCATTCTGGAAAGCAAGGGTATTCAAAGTTTTCCCATCCCCAACTGCTCCAAACTCTAGGATGGATACACTATGTGGTCTTGGTTGTAGTGCAGGCTGATATTCACA